>JAPMOR010114456.1:757168-771433 GCA_026543865.1 Argiope aurantia
TATATATATGAATCAAGAATTTAACTTTTAATCGAAATAAGCGAAGAGAAATATGGCAAACTAAATAACATTCAGTAACTAATAAATTCAGTAATTTTAAGTTCAAAGATAAAAATTATGTTTTGTACGACGAAACATAACGAAATTTAATTGTCCCAATCGGAACAGATTCACCGAGTCGGCGAGGTTTGTAATCTAGACGTAACAGATTTGTGACTAGATACTTAACAACCGACAAGTCTGCATAAGAAAAATAAGGAAAGGCGACACATGACCTAGATCTTGAGTGACTAGTCTCGACAATTATCATTGCTTAGATAAAATAACTGAATTTACAAGACATGGCTTAAGAAAATCAAATATTTCTGCCAAACCAGAACAACCTAGCATCGATCAAATTAAAATAAGTTCAGAATATTCGCATTTACTTTATAATTTTTTTTTCGCCCTTAATGATGATGAGCAAGAATTTTTTCGTCAGAACAAGTTTTAAAAAGTTCACTTCGGAAAAATAAAAACTGTCTTATAAATATATACTTAAGTTTCAAATAACTAGGATAAAATTACTTCAAAACTTGCCGACTAGATTCGAAAATTAAATTGTTTTTTCCTAATTCTGATGATGATACTAAATAAAGAAATAATAATAATAAAAGATTTTCTCTCTCTGTCTTTCACTCAAAAAATTTGCCTATGAAACAATAAAATATTAAACTTCAGCAAAAACCTGTATCCTTATCACCTTAATGATGCAATTCAAAGTCTTAAATTTCTTATTCATTGCAAATTCTCAAATGTTAACATGTTGTTTTGGTTTTAAAAAAAATATATATATTCCACATCTACAAAAGAAAAATATCTTAAAGAGTTTGCAAATCTCCGCCCCTTTATAATTTTTCTGTATTAACCATATTTTTCCATATCTAAATGTAAAAGGTTTGCAGGGGTTTGGATAATTAAAGATAAACTATATTTTCAACTTTGACAAGAGTAAATTATAATCTTTTTTTTTTTTTTAACTTTCCCTCTCTCACTCTTCCTTTTCCATTAACTGCTTTCCATTTAATTCATTTTTTAATTGCTATTTCAGAATATATTCATAACAAGCAGAAATAAAAGTGAAAAACTGGTTTTCTCAGAAACTAAATGGAAATAGAGAATCAAAACTTTGTTTCCTCTATATTAAATTTATTGGGAAACATAAGTCTGAAAGGTTATATATTTTTTTACTCAGTTAAACAAGAATTGAGCAAAATTAATTCATACACTTATGAAAAAATAGATTTCTCCGACTTATGATAGAAACTAATTTATTAAAACTAAACAAAGCACTAAAACACTTAAACAATAAATAACTATCAAATTTTATGGAAAAAATTAAAATTGCTAAAGGTTTCTCTAAATCCAATTTATCAGTATCACAGGATTATTGATCAGGAAAGTTTAAACCTTTAAAAAGTTAAATATGAGCGAATCAGATTCTGTACAATACAACCAACAAGTCACCAACTTACCCTCCCCTCCTTAATGAAAGCATCAGAAAATTTAAAGATGCATGATTTTAAAAAAAATAATCTCTTACATTAATGCACTGAGCAAAGAAAGGTTTGCATAACTACTTTTTTCATAGGAAATTATCAGCTGATTCAGCATTTTCAAACACTTTTATATAAATTCTTTCATAAAGATGGAATTTTTTAATTTATATTGCACTTATTAGCCAATGTAGTCTGTAGTAGAAATCTGAAATTCTGTACCCTTGTGTATTCTTAATAACAAAACATCATTTTAATATTATTAGAACTTAATTTTCAAATAATAAATTAAATTTTAATTAATTACATGGGGTACCATTTGGTAATGAAATTGCAAAAAGTAAAATATATAAATAAATAAAAACCCTGTTTAATATATTAATAAGAATCTTTTCTGTATTTTTTAATAAATTCTAAAAATATTTATTTCTTTAGAGATAGATAATCTCTTTTAAAGTGTAATTACCAGTTTGAAAAACTACATTGACCAATGGAAATTACAACTGGAATTCAGTAGCAATAATAATATTTAAGTAAATGCAACTGTTTTGCAGAATAAAAATTGCTACATGTGCAAAGAACTATGACAGCATTGGGTATCCTGCTTTAGAAACTATAAAATGTCTTTATTCATATCTTCTAAAGTCAATACCTTCAGCTCTTTTATACAAATTTATTCTCACACTATTTATTATTAGTTTAGCTACTATAGTGCAAAAGAGATATTTAATGAACTACCGTACAAATATATTTTTCAATTTTCCAATTCGAAGTCCAACCACGAAATTCCAAAGAGAAGCTCTTAAGCTTATCCTAAACTGCATTCCATAGTATTTGAAGCATACAGATACCAATATGCACATAGTTATTAAATAAAATATTTATTTAATTTATTAAATTTTTATAAGTAAAATATAATATTAATTTAAATGCATACCCAATTAAAATAGATTAATAAATATTAAAATAAATAAGAGATTAATGCAATTAAAAGTTAAGAATTCCAAATTTAAAATGGTGAGACACACTGATGAATTGTACAAGCATTAATTAAAATTGTTGCATTTATAATAAAAACTAAGGAAACAAAAGGGGAAAATAAAATAAAACAAGTAAGGAACACAGTTGCCTCCAAATAAAGCATAAATAGGATCGGATTTCCATCGTAACTTGCATATTCATTTATGATTTGGTCATAAATAAACATTGAAGACATTATAGATGATTTATATTCATATATTGTAATGATAGATATATAACAGAAAAATTATGTAATCTGCCAAATTTTCATACAATTCTTCATTAATGAGCATTAAATTTTTCTTTTTGTTACTGATAATTATTTTTATATTTAAAACAATAACTTTTTTTAATTCACGAAATACCATGTATAAATTTTATTGATACTTTGGATTTAAATTTGGGTAAATACATGCTTATACATTCACCTTAATGCATATTCTTACTTTTTACTCTAAAATTTTAAAAGTATAAGCAAATTAAGTAAAAGAACTTTTGATATTAATTTGTATTTAAAATTTATTTTTAAAAATATTTATATTAAATATGTTTTTTCACTATGCAAAGATAAGTCACTTTTTTAAAAAACCTTGCATAATTATGCAGTGAAATTTTCTTTTTTTAGTATTCATTTTCTATCAAAGTTTTTTTCCCCATTTTCTAAATTTGAGCATAAATTACCAAACCACACAGCTTCCAATAGAAATATATGCTTACAAAGCTGAACAGTTTACTTTCATAAAAAGAAAATAAAGTAAACCAACTTACCAATTCCTATATTGGGGTACAGGGTTGCATCCACAGCAGTCGGCGAGATAGACATGGCAAACAGGAAAACTAGATTGAGGAAATTAGTTTCCATCACATAACATTTAAAACATAGAAATAATTAAAGGTTTTAAGCTATAATTATTTTTTATAAATTAAGCTTTAATGTTTGTTCTAGATTACTCAAACAAAATTAAATTTCAAAAGTTTATTTACAAGATTTAAAAGATCAGAACTACTAATCAAATGAAATGAAAATATAGAAACTAAAATTAAATAAATGGCTCTACTGCTATGAAGACATATTAACAACACAAAAACTACCTAGAATTACATTTTGATAAAAATTACAAGATAATAGGTTGATACACAATGAAAAAACTCAGTTGCTTAATCTGATAAATAACTTTTGTTGCCATTTTGAAGTACTGTAGTACTTAAAGTTACTTTAATTATAATTTACTTATTCTAACTAACATTTATAAATATTTTGTTATAAATATCATATTACAAGAAAACATTTGAAAATATAGTTATACATTAACAGAATTCTTTTAATCAAGGCTATCTTTTTTGTTGTTGTTCTCCAATTTTTTTATTAAAAAAATTTATATATAGCAGAATATTTTAAAAAAAAAAAAAAAACTAAGAATAAACTGATAATGAAATTTCACATTTGCACATATATTGTTTCATCTCATCAAATGAAATTTAAATATAGTTTAAAATATACTCTATTAATTAGATTCCACAGCATTAAAACAGTTAAGTAAATATTTCATTGTAAATCTAACACAGTACAACTTGAAAACATTTTGCAACAGATAATATACTGCAAATTAATATCAAAGTTTTAATTTATTACCAAGTATAATCTGGAATTTGTAACCCATAGTTCAAGAAGTACATGTATTCTTGAACATAAAGAACTATTTGATGTTATTTAAATTACACAAGAATAAGTTAGTTTGTGCATTTTCCTTCACTTATCAATATACAAAATATATAAATTTCAGGCGTAAAAAATTTTTTAAAAAATTTTAAGCTTATGTTTGTCAAATTATCTGACTTTATTTGGAGCTCTTTTTTAAAAATCATATTCAAGAATCTATTAATAATACATTTTATTTTTTAAAGAAAAAAACACAGCCGATACATAAAATAGTAGCATGAAGGCATTTTTACATTTCATAATTCACAGATAATCCTAACATTTTCACAATTGTATAAAATTTAGAAAAAACTTAGAAATAAAATTATCAATAGTAGCTAAGATCAGTTTAAAAAGAATATACAGTAAAACTGTAAAATTCAAACAAACAATATCTCTTCAAATACAGGAAATTAATCCTTTCACAACAGTTAAACTGGTTTATTTAATACATTGATACACTCAAATTTACATGAAAGCTTCAATGCAATAAAATATTTGCCAAATACATGGGTAAAAAGTGAAAATGATGTTTTTTTTAATAATGTGTTTATAACATTTTACTTTTCTATCATAGTATTCTAGAAATACGAATAAAAAGAGAAAATAAAATTAATAAAAAAAATACAAACTATTTTCTTTAGTAAAGTTCGATAGTTACATATACACAATCGGCAAACATTTTAAAATATATAATTAAATGATCGTAGGAAAAAAATTAACAACATAATTATGAAATTCTATTCAGAATAATTTAATTTAAAATTTGTCGACTAGCATTTTGTACATAATGTTAATTAACTACAGAAGAAATAAAAACGCCATCAAACAATGATAAAAGAGAAAAACTATTTTATCTAAGCCAAATATTACCGCAAACGCAGAATTTAGAGAGATGAATGGTTTTTCATCATCCAAACACTGCTTCTGAATAATAGTTTGGTCATGTAAACACAACACATAGTTGGCATGGCAATGAGAAATTACGCACATCGATTAGCTAAAGGTTTTTAAACTACAGACTTTTTTAATATCCAAAGAAAAGAAAACTTACATCGAAATCACTTAAGTCCTATTGAGACATAAGAAAAAAGCTCGCGTAAATGAATTTTAAATAGTTTCAAACTGGATAAGGATTCACTGGCAACTTTTTCGATTGATTCATACAGCACTGGTACTTAGATTACGGAGCAGAAAGCGATCGATGCCATCTGTTAAAAATTCCCTCATTTTTCCACTTTATTGCGCGCACATGCTCGGTTTATTACTCATGGAATAATCGATGGATAAAAAACGAATTTTATGAATTGAAATTAACATCTAGGGAAGAGGAAAGAAAGCACGCGAGATTTTTTAATATAAAATATTTTTCTGCCCACGAATATCAGATTGCACTGAGAAAGATAGTAGCATTTTAGATAAACTATTTGCATTAGGCGAATGAATTAGTAGTGATAAATGTAACGGAATAACAATTATTAGTGATAAATGTAAAGAATAACAGGTAAAATTGATATAACAGTATAAATATTCACATCAAACAACTTTTCACTAATATAATCCTCAGACACACTTTAGATATTTGTTCGATTGTATTAGAGATGACGAATATTTTACAAGTGGTTATTATGTAACCATCATAAAGTCACAAATACCAGTGATCAATACTTTTCAAAGAGGGGTGTGATCCGTGATAATCCGTGATACGAAATAAATCCGTGATACGATCTTACTGGTGATATTTCGATTACAGGTTTTGGATCACGATAGAAAGTAACAATCGATACAATCTGTCCAATGGAAGCTCTCGCACAAAACAGAAAAGGAGAAATATGTGAATGGGTTCAAAAGTGAATGGACCGGTTATTGGAATTATCGTATCATTGAATTGCATATCACTGAAATTTATCGGAGCGGAGGGAAAGTGTGAAGTCGCCGCTCCATTTCATGAGAGTGACCTTGACTTTCCGATATTCGCATTTGATGATGCACTATTCCATACAAATCATTTTTAATTTCTTGTGACATGACTTTGCATATATTCTGTTTACTGCTGGCGCCATCTATTGGTAGAATATAGAACTAAAGTAAACATTTTAAAGAATGACTTACATATTTAATTCAAATTTTTCAGAAAATGATTTACTCCAATAAAGAAATTAAATGAATAGTTTTGAAAAAAAAATCAAATTTAAGAAGTAAGCTGAAATAGATAAATTAATTCAATCACACGTTACTTAAATTAGTAAATTAAGTATTAATTGCAATTAAAAAAATTTATATTTAATACTAAGTAATAATTTTTAATTAATAATATGATTGAAATAACAGATATTTGGAACAAATATTTAAAAATAACAGTAGCAAAATTATTTGTTATTCAAAAAATCGTAGATTATGCATCTCTAAATTGTATCATTATCATGACGAAAATTTTATTGGAGGTCTGTATAGGTTGATAAGTTTTACTTCAGCGTCCACAAATTTTAGTCGGGAAATGCAAAAATAATGCAAAAAATTAAATAATAAAAAGGTGGGCTTTTTTCATTAGAAAATACTATTTCTTTATTTTAATAAATTAAATATCAATTAATAAAATGAGAAAGAAAAAAATGTATTCATGAATATAAACCCTGCTTTAATATCGACTAGATTTGTCATACTATTATGCGACGGCTGATAGTTACCGATCAATAAACTAAATTTTAAAAGTTCACTCAACAGTTTAGTTAGTTAACAACAGTTTTAGATTAACATCCCGTATTAAAGCAATACACGGGCTATTTTGGGACGGACCTCGTAATTTAGAACCACGGTCAGATGATGAGGACAACACCTGAGTTGGCACCCCCCTCCAAACTTTCACACCAGCGGAAGGTCGTTTGGGCCCGAAGGATTTAACATGCACCAGGCAAGCTTACACGATAGTTCTTCGGTGGAATCGGGTCTCTAACCTGAAATCATCCGGTTCCGCAGCCGAGGCCTTACCACCAGGGCACCGTGGCCCCTGTTCACTCCACAAAAAAAAAACCCTCAAATCAAACTTTCATATAGTCATGCAAACGCTTGTAATTGTTTCTTTGTTCTTTCCATCTTTTATTTCCTGGTATATGAAATGAAGAGGAAGTATTGTTATCATTAAAAATTTCGAACTCAAGATTTTGACAAATCACCACCTTTAAAATTTCCCTGAGTCCGAAAAATACATTTTTAGCATTATTTCTATCAGTCAATCAGTAATCTGTGAATACGATAACTCAAAACCGCATTAAGCGAGACAGCTGAAATTTGGTATGTGGAATTATGATCAAATTTGAATCTGATTGAAATCCACTCACAGGAAATCTGTTTTCCTAGCAGTTCCAGTACAAGTGAATTTGATAACTACAAAACGGAAAGAGCTTGGTATATGAAATTTAATACGCAGGATTACCTTTTAAAATATAGATACTTATCAAATTTTAAACCAAATTCCTCAAACGTTTGACTGTCTGTCAGTCTGTACTTTCAAATGCATGTAAACGCAATGATTTAAATCGAGGAAATTTAGTCTGTCACTTTATGACTACGAAGCTAGTTTTTTTTTTAATTTGATAACAATCAAAAAAGAAAAAATATGTCGAAAATGCATATTCTCATAGAGGATTTATTAAAAATGTTATATTCACGAAAATGATCGTAACTATTGTTCACCAATGCTATGCGATGGAAAGATAGACGGCTTTACATTTTGCGGCCTTACCTAAGATTCCCTATTTTACTCGGTGGAAGGCGGAAGACCTTCATTGGAAAGTATGCGAGAGTTTCAGGAGGACCACTCCAGCTATTTTTTATTTCACTTCAATAGTCTAAATAACATATAATGCAACATAACATTAGCAAATGCGATTAAAGTGTCTTTTAAGAACACTTTAATCGCATTTGCTAACTTTATTCTAAATCTTTTTAATGATTAAGAGTTTACTTCATGCTCTATCATTTGGAATTATTATTATTATTTTACGTTCCTTGAAAATCATCTTAAACCATTTTATTTTTATTCCATTTCTAGAAAAATTATATTTACACATGTCATTCATGATGTGTAAAGACGGACTGGATATGAAAATAGCAGTTGCCAAGCGGCAACAGGAAGAGGAAGGGCAATCATTTTCACACATGAAAATATATAAAATTAAAATCGATAAATTAATATAATCTATTCCCAATAAAAAATATGTTATAGATATTAATATAAGTATACAAATACTATAATATTTAAGAAAATATGGAATATGAATGCAAATTAATATTGTATTTTAAATTAGTTTTTGATGGATGTATAATGTGCTGATATTTTGGAATTATATTGCTATTTTCAGAATTTTTTTTATCGTGGATTGAATTTAAAAACGATCTATATACCAATTGCAATATTCTTTAAAGATACTTATTATTATCGGAGATTAACAATTCAAAAGTAGAGAAATATATTATATGCCTTTCACTACTTTAACGACAAGCAAACACCCTAGATGACTGCGGAAATTTATCAATAATTATTTCTGCATCCAAGTCATGTAATAATTATCTTTCAATCGAAGACAATATTTAGGATTTCAAGTTTTTCTCCGACAATGAATTTCTGAATCTATTCTTAATGATCTCCAGTTTTGAAAATGTCCTTTCATTGTGCATTTGAAAGGCTGATAGGTTGCAGACGACTTTAAAAAGTTCATAAAGATTGCTTTATATATTTTTATAAAGCCTTTTTGATACTAAATTTTTTTTATTTTAATATGCATGCTGTACAAGCGCTGAAACTTTTAAAGTTATTTCAGCTAGGATCTATTAAGTTTTCATCAGTATTTCAAATAGCACCAGTTTAATTTTTATGCTGTTGTATTTAATGCTGTTGATTTAATTTTTTTTAATGTATGCACAATTTTGAACAATGCTTAGCAGTATCGTAATGAAAATTAAATCAATTTCATTCATCCGTCATATAAATAATTCTAATGTTGCTCTTATGTTATAGAGTGAAAAATCTCTTTTTAATTCTTGCGATATAAACATTCTTTAGTTGTAATAAAATGCAGTCCATTTTGATTGTTTTATTGTTTTCTTTCATTTCAATTTTTTTCTTTCCTCGTTTCCTCAAATAAACTTACTTTTAAAATAGTTCAACGATGTTATTTTAATAGATTTAGATTTTAATGATACGTTTAGTTCGCGTTTTCCTTACATCAAGATAGTCTTCTCTGGTGATTATGTAATTTATTTATTTGTTTCTAGAGGTCTTTTACGACTCTTTAGTTGATTGAGATTGGTGATTTGATAAAAAATTTTTATTAAATATTTCATTCTACTTGTTCTTAATGATATCCTCAGCAAATTATTTTTAAACTTCAAATTTTGATAGACTTGCAACATTACTATTTTTGAAGCCTTATATCATTCTGAGTATTGAGCTATGCATCTTCCTAATTTTCTATAATCTTACCAAAACATTTAAACTAATCCAGTGTTAAATACAACAAAAGCAAAGTAAAAATAGAGAAACAAAAATTTCAGCTCACTTCTTCTTCTTCAAAAAAAAAAATCCTGCAATTTTTCTTTTCTGCTCACTGAAAACAGGAATGTCACATTTTTCTTCAATTATTTGCCAGAAATAATATCCAGAAATATGTTCAATAAGGTTGAGGCCCAGACAATACTGTAAACATAATCAAATAAATGTCTCCAAATACATAAATCTCATAAAAAGCGTATGTTTCCAAATGTGGCTTTGGTCATCAAATGTATCATTTTTTTGCCAACTTGTAAGGATGTAATTATCCTTTCTTTTACTTTAGAAAGGATAATTAGCTTATCCAACAGTTTTATAATATTAAAATGCAACTGTAAAAAATAAAGAAAAAAAAGCACGTTGTTTAGTCACACTTCGCAAAGACCATACATTTTTAGTAAAGAGTGATAGCATCCCTTCCGTCTCGTAAAAGGATACCAAAAATCATAAAAAATCTGAGAGGCTATTGAGATGATGATGGTGCCATGTCCGCATCACCACTGAAAGGGAGTGCAACAGCTTCTGAGGGTAAAGACTCTGAGATCCAAGGACAGAAGTCTGACTACTATCTCATACGAAGATGAAACTCACACATTTACTTGCACAACCCCTTTATACAGAGGGGCACATTCACACACGCCACAGATAGAAGAAGACGAAGAACAACCATGCCCGAACCGGGATTCGAACCCGAGACACGCAGATCACGGGGAAGATGCGCTACCCCTATGCCAGGACGCCGGCTGGCCTTTGGGATACCTCACAGAAGAGGTTGCGTGTTTGTGCCAAGGATTAATGTTTCTTATTTTCTTTACTTACTGTCTAATGGCAAAGGAAATTCTAGAAAATCTGTGTTATAGCATGTTCTTCCATATTTAGCGCTTTCTCACTTTCATTTACCATTCTGGGGCCCCATATTGTTTTATGTGTAAGTGGGCTCATCTGTCATCAGGTAAGCTGGACAGTCCGCGACTATTGATGTGTGCTGGCTTTCGGTGGTAAAGAACGAATACTATCATTTTAGGCACCCATCATCAAAACTGTGTGCTGCATTTTTTTCAAAACTTAAGGAATTTTTTGATGAATTAGATTGTACTATTTGGAATAATGGCGAAATGTCTAAAAATCAAAAACGATGAAGTATTATTCGGAAAAGTATACAAAATGAAATTACTCAATTTACTTCTTCCCATATTATATCTGAAGTCATTGATACAAAAGAATAAACCAGCAGTACATAATTTTAGATGTACGCCATCATGAACATCTCTTTATAGCTTTTAAGCACGTCCCTGTTTACAATGCTGATGGAATCTTTTTGGATTCAATTGAAATTCAGACGCTACAGGGAAAGATTAACTAGCACATTGAGGTTATTTATAAGAAAATGTCTACTTTTTCTTATAAATAACATCAAAGGCGTTTATGATGCTTTGAACGGTTATTAATGAAAGCCCTGATTTTAATAATAAAATTAATTTATGATGAAAATTTAAATAATATTTTGTCTTTCCATTTTAAGAAATTAGTTTTTGTATAACTCAGTCATATCTCAATTAGAACGGTATTATTTGATATTTATACGATGTTATTCGATATGCTGAATGTCAGGACCGGTCCGAAAAAAGGAAAGGTCTATTTCAAAGTTAATTTGTGAAGCGTTGAAACAAATTTCGTTAAAATAATTTATAGCATTTCATTGTTATTTATACTGCACAAATTGGTGCAATAATGTCTTAAGGATTTATGACAATTATAAATAATAAAATTACTTTGATAAAGCTAACATTTCAGTCACACACACACTCAAAAAGAAAAAAAAAACGGTCGCTTCATAAACTTATAAAATATGATTTGATATGAAAATTACTAGATTATGCGATTTTTTTTCATTTTCTTATATGTTTTGTAATAATTTTCATTGATAAATATAATCATAAACTGATTTTTTTAAAATATGATTCGGTTGGTAAGTTGTTTAGATTTTTTGGCACAAGTGCCATTTTTGGACTTAATGCACCATTAATCTGATTCAGATCCGATATATAAAATTTCTAAAGAGGTAAATCGTATTTGACTAATGCTAGATCTCAAGAAATTTCATTTTTTTTTTTTCAATCTTGAGAAAGATTTTTTGGCAGATAAAGAGGTAATTATTACGGTCAATATAATTTAAATATAATAAACTTCAGATTCTTCAATAAATTATTTTAAAGTCAATATTATAATATTTATAATAATGTGATCCTAGAATGCGAAATTCGGCAATAAACATAGATTTTGTTTAAACAAATCAGTGCAATCATTATTGTCTCGGAAAGTAGCAATTGAGTCTTCTGCAACATTTGAAGAGCATCTTCAGTGAATATTGTTTTGAATTACGCTTAAAAGAAACATATGCCACATTTGAGATAAAATTTGAATATATTCTAACTAGAAATAATTTTATTTTCTTTATTACGACTAGAACTATGTAGTCAACATTGAATCAGCGTACTGAGATCTAAAGCATACAATCATGCCTTGGATTGGCTGATGTAAAACTTTGAAAATCCCATTATATAAAAAATAGAAAAAATTTGGAATACAAAATAAATGAAAGCATTTTCCTTTCGAAAAATCAGTCAGTGGTATAGGACCCTCGGAAACCAGAGGCTTTGTGCGCTCGTAACATTTACAACCCGCTCAGGCGCCGACATTGCATTTCATTATGTCATAAAATATCAAAACAATATTGCAAAGCAACCATCTTGTGCTGTATGAAACCCTCAACCATGCAAAATCTATCACTGGTTACATGATTGGACAATAGGGTGGAACGAAAAAATCAATTTTTGATTTTTAATTTGTAATAACGTGGAAAAGTTGCCTTTGGAGTATATAAAATTATAAGTATAAAAAATATTAGAGTAGTTCTTGAGGTGCCGCAAGGACGTTAAAGTTTCATAAAATTGGAATTTTTTGCTATATTTTAAAGTTTTTTTCACGAAATAATCAACTTTTAATTTTTAATAGCGCGGAAAAGTTGCTTTTTGGTATAAATAAGATAAATAAAAATTATAAAAAATATTACAATACGTTCTTGAGGTGCCGCAAGGACGTTAAAATTTCATAAAAACACACTTTTTGCAACTCTTTAAGGATTTTCGCGTGCTTTCATTATGAAATAAAAAGCTTTAAATGGGCGTTGTCATATGAATAGAAGTATAAAAACAGTTTTACTATTGAACTGGCATGGCACGGAGTCATCGCCAGAGCGGTTGTTATCGGGATAAGGCGGAGATTTGTCTGTGTCCGGTGACAAGGACAGAGCTGGTTTCAAATCAATAGCTTTGCCGAGTTCAGTTGAGTTGGCGTCTCCGCTCCGTCTATTATGTAATTGATTAAAGTAACTCATTTGTTAGTTTGTGTGCTTTGCTGTGAGTAAAAATGGCTGTGTCTAAATTAATGGTGACAAGACAAATACTTTTGGGAAAATTTAGTGATTTGCTTGAAGTTGAACCCACTACTTACGGATCTGTTATGAAGTGCTATTATTATATTAGACATAATCTCATAATTGCTTCAGAGAAGTATCCTTCTGTGACATAATAATATGTCTTATATTATATAATTATCTTAATATGTGACACTTTAGTTCCCATAATAGAACAAATAGAACAAATTTTCACACTAACGCACAAATGTACATAGCTGCTTGCTATAAATTTCTAATTCACTAAACATAAAAACACAAAATTGCAAATGAAAGATTTAGATAATAATATAATTTGGATTTGCGTATACATCTTATCTCAAACAAGAATATGAGAATAAGGAAATCTGTAACAAAATTTAGATACTCTGACAAGCGGGCGAATTGTTATTATAATTTTCAAGATTCATTATTTTCGTTTAGAATTTCATATTTCGAGTCAGAAACAAGTGTTTAAATACAGTCTTCATAGCTTCCGTCCGCATGTGCGCCAAAACCTGGAGTAACTCATCGGATGTGTAATAGGGATGACGAATATTTTACGAGCGGTTATTACGTAACCAATATCATAAAGTCACAAATACCAGTGATCAATACTTTTCAAAAAGGGGTGTGATTCAAATCCTTAATACGATCTTACTGGTGATATTTCGATTACAGGTTTTATATCACGATAGAAAGTAACAATCGATACGATATCACTGAAATTTACCGGAGCGGTGACTTCACTGGAAAGTAACAATCGATACGATCTGTCCAATGAAAGCTCTCGAACAAAACAGAAAAAGGAGAAATCTGTGAATGGATTGAAAAGTGAACGGACCGGTTATAGAGATGCATAATCCACGATTTTTTTGAATAACAAATAATATTGCTATTGTTATTTTTAAATATGTGTTCCAAATATCTGTTATTTCAATCATATTATTAATTAAAAATTATTAATATTAAATATAAAATTTATTAATTGTAATTAATACTTAATTTA
>JAPMOR010114471.1:0-10147 GCA_026543865.1 Argiope aurantia
CAAAGCTTTTTATTGTTTCCCACCCACAAAGTAAATCCGCTTTCATCGCTGGAAAATGCCCGAGAAGGCGATAAATAAGTACCGTCCGAAACTCGTGCGCGCCCCCTGCAATGCCCAAGGGTAGATCGGAAATGAGACTGATGAAGAACGTGGTTAAGAGGAACAAGATGGGAGAAAATCACGAATCTGATGTGTAGCCGCCCCCACTTCCCGACCCTCCTTAAATCTCCTGTCTCTTCTTGATGTCTCCTAAAGAGTGCCTAGGGACCTCCTTTTCTGGAGGTGCGCAGGATCTCTGAAAAAACCGTTGCCCCCCTCCTCATTTTCTCATTCTCCCTCGTCATCAAAAATAGTGGGGGGGGGGAGCGGAGTGCTTGAGGAATTAAAATAATTAATCACTAGACATTAGGAAAACGAACCGATTTCTCCGGATACGACGTTTTCGCCATCTAATGATGTAATTCATTCTCGTAATTTCTGCTGTCATATTATAGTATGCGCTGTGGATCAGTAATGGCGGCTGAGGCTATCAGATTTAAGGTTTTCCAACGTCGCCTTTCAATCATCGGGAGAGTTCAAATGCGCATGCTCATTATTAGAGTTTGTGTGATTGGTACTTCTTTGAGTGATGGGTCCATTTGTTTCCATTTTAATTTGGTTTCCTCCTTTCATTTCTTTAGAGTCATGTGGAGAAGCAATAAACAAAGTAGCGAGGGTTTTAATGGATATGTCTATCCCAGCAAAAATTGCATTTGATTTCGTAATTACTCGCTTGCGAAGAGCATCTGGAGGGGAGAAAGCTGAATGTCGTAAGGTGTTTTGCCATAATAATAATAATCCCTTCTTATGTATGAATGACTTACGAGTCAGGTTCCAATAAGTTTGAAGGATGGCTTTCACGTCAGGAGAAACTTTAATAAACAGGATTATCAACTAGCTCATAAGCGATTTTTTTCCAATATTTTAATTGAATTTGAATGTCTGTTATCCAAGATTGACCCATTTTTGAGGGCCTCTCGGTTTTTTTTTGTCTCCCATTTTTGATAGCTTTAGTGAATAACGTTCGCAATTTTTGCAAAAAATAAATAAAGGGAAAAAACATTCAGAAAATTTTAAAATTTGTAATCAAAATTGCAATGTGTTAAATCTGATATTGGATATCCTTAAATGAAATTATTGAGCATATAAATAAAAAAAAAATTAAACGAGCTAAATTACCTAATCCTACCTTAACAGAAAAGACCAGTTGAAGCATACAGTAGACCAAGTTTCAATTTCATGAAACCCATAAAATACCCATAAACACATAACCCATACATGTATAAATAATTATCAACAAATTCGTAATGCGTAATTAAATTCTCCTTTGAATGTAGTGAATGTAGCTCTAGTGAATGAGAAATAAAGGACCTGCTATAAGATAATTTCTATATTAACGTTTCTATATTTAGATTTTTATATTCTTAAATTGATTCGTGTTTAAAGATTTTAATGGAGTGTAATAGTATTTTTGGCGTTTGCAATGATCAATTCTTTACTCTGGAATTAATTTAATGAAAAATTTCTGTATAAAGCGAAGAATAGTTACATTTTGCTACACATATTTTCAGCGCAATGTTATAAATTGATTATATTTTAATTGGATTTGTTTGAAAAATTCATATCTTTTTTATGCAATCAAACACTATACATATGTAGAAAATGGTTCATTGTCAATACTGTTTGAAAAATACAAAAAGTTCATGCAATTTTAAGGGCCTATTTTGTTATGCGCATATAATTGAGGATTTTGTAAAATTTTGATTAAAATGCATTAAATATACTTGTGTGTTCAAAAAATATCGACATCATAAACTGCAAAACTGTTATTCTTGTTACGTCAGAAGGCGTCAACATCTCTCATTAGACAGGAAAAGAAAAATTTAATAGGCATACGCATAAAAAAAAGTAATTGCATTCTTTTCCAGAAACTGCTTATAGATAAATCTTAAGGCACCATCTCTGTATCACTTGAAATACTTGGTAATGATCGAAAATGCAAGGAAACAAAGGATATGACTTCTGATGGGCGTTCATGAGCGCGTAGACATTAGTATCAGCGCGAACAATCCAAGCGTAGCAGGCGATTATCGCATTTCACTTCAGCTCCCTGTATTGCTAACCTGTTCCGACCCCCGGCCAGAGTGTGGGAGGGACCGGACAAAAGGGGGGAGGAAGTAAAAGAATCCGTGCAGGAAATATAAATCACTAGCCATCATTGTTATTTTTTATTATTTATCTGTAAGAGGAAAGTGTATATAGCGTTGATTGCAATTTGCGAAATGTAGAAAGAGAGTATTTGATGGCGATTCTCAAGCAATGCGTGTGAGGAAAGAGTCTTCTTTTTTATTATATATTCTGTTGCGGTTGTTTGACTGACGTAAGTTAGAAAAGACAGGGTGGTAATAGTCTTTTCTGATAATAAAAAAAATTGTTGCAAAAGAACAATTGCATATTATACTATAAAATTTTCACGTTTTTTAATTTTTTTTAAAATTCAACAGATAGTGTGAATAGGGATTTTACATTCGATTGATATCAAAATGGCATCAACGAAAAAAAAAGTTCAATGTGTTTTTTTTCTTATTTTGTGTGGGTTTTAATCAGCCATTACTGTTCAATGACAGTTTTGGGGTTACATCAAGGACAAAGTGTTTGCGATGTCATTTGAAGATATTAATACCCTCCTAAGTTAGAATCACAGATGCTGAGGAGTCTAGTGAGACCTATAAAATGTTGAACAATAGTCGGCAAGAATCGGAATACCGCTTTGATATTCTTTGCTACCAAAGTGCCTCAGATTGAAATTTTACTGATGTACGTGGTTTCATTAAAAACTTTGTAATCGTCTTTATATCGAAACAAACTATTTGCCAAAGTATAATTGTCCTTTACAATATTTTTTTATAATCTTAGAAAGATTTTGTGAGCACCCTATATAATTACAAAATAATACATTTTTGTGCAGTAACTTACAGTATTGTAATACATCTTAAGGAATTTTTCAGGAAATTGTACAATTCTTTCTTTCCCTATGAACTTTTTTTTATGGATTTTCTTAGTTACACGAATTTTATCAATTGCTAATCATCATACAGTTCTGTTATTGGACTGTATATATAGTATTCTATAGATCTGAGAAAAAGAAATTCATACGGAATGTTAATTTTTTGGTTTTTCACAAAATTTTTGGTTTGGTTTACAATTAAATCATTGTTTATGATACTTACTTTCCCTACAAACTCATATACAGATTGAATGGAAATCTCTGTCTTCTTCCTAAGTTCGATTTACTCAGTTTCCATTTAGTTAAATCTCATTTTATTTCTCCCATATTGCCTCTGAAATCCAGGAAGTATGCTGAATCTTCAAGTTAAAACTATATAACACCTGACTGATTTTTCTTGGAAACAATCTCTGGGAAAAGATTTAAAGAACCGTATTTGTTATTAGCTATCCAAACCTAGTAAGGAATTTTGTGCTAGCTCATCATTTTAACATGATTTAGTGTGCACTTCCCCATCTTTTAGTTTTAAACTTCTATATTTTCCATTTTAATCTTTTGTTAAAATTCAATATATTTCTTATAGTTCTGCCAATAATGTTAAGAAAATATGAAAGAAATCAAATAACATTTTTAGTATTATTTATCAACAATAATTACCACTCGAAATAATCTAGCTTCAGCAATGGGATTCGATTTTGTATTACTTTTTTAGTAAAGGACGTATACGAGGTATACAAAGAGAAAGTATTGTAGTTTTCAGAATATTCGAACTCGAGTTTTGACAAATCTCCATATTTCAGATCTCTCTTGAGCTTGAGAGACACATTTTTGGGATTATGTCTTGGAACATGAGGAATTACAAACGCTTTGAAACAGATGGGTGACATTTAGTATATGGTCTCTGTTCCAAATTTATGGATTTCTATCAAATTGTGAGTGAAAAACCTTCAGAGGAAGTTTACCCGAATATAACACAATAGCTACAAAACGAAGTGAGTCAGTTGGATGAAAACTGGTACACAGACTTAATATCTAAAATGTTGATAAGTGCCAAATGTGGAAACAAATTCGCCAAGGACTTGACCATACTTTCATAAGCATATAAACGCAATAACTTAAAACGCAGTGACTTAAATGTAGGAATTTTGTATGTTGTTTTGTGACTACTGTTGTAATTCTGTGTCATTTTTTGTTTTGTTCTAGTCGATCGGTGAAAAGGCATCCAGAACATCATCCGCCGCGATGAAAATACATCCGAAACGATTTTATTGCTTTCTCTAAGGCCCAGTCAGAACACATTCAGTGATCTGGTGCTTGTGTAATAACCGTTTCTGTGATTAATTGCCAAAGATCGTATGCTAATAAGTTGTTTCGAAACTATTAATCACCAGTGGGTTATGGTTAATAATATACAGGCATATTTATCAGAAAATATGCAAGAAAGTTTGAGGGAGACCTTCTCATTTATTTATTTATTCTCCTTTTTGAAATAAAATTATAGAGAACTTATCATAATTAATGTCGCATCTTTTAATACCCTTCTTTTTTCATTTCTTATTTTATCGCTCCGATGAAAAGTGTGTATGCTTTATATTATTATTTTTATTATCTAGAAAATATTAATCCATCCTTAAGTTTACGCATGTGTATTGTCTTACTTTACCTCAATTTCAATCGGCGTTATTTAAAAAAAAAAAACATAGCGGTAAATGGAAACTTAGATATTTAACATAAAATAAAACAATGACAATAACCGCCATGAAATAGGATTTGCAGTGATCTTTGTAGCAGTCAATATTTCTGTTGAGAGAATTTTAAGTCGAGGTTTAAAACATATCATTATAACTTATATTTCCTAAATGACAACAAATACTAACTACTAATAAATGTCTGTATTTGTAAATAGATAGATAAAATAAAGAAATGCCATTGACAGATTAGTATTTAGCCCATTTTCCCTCATATTTCATGTTATAATGGTGTGCAGTTCACAGATGATGTTCCGGACAGAAATCGCTTGATCCATCTGCGTGCGAATTTTTCCATTGACAGTCCGCTATGGATATCGACCATTTCCTGTCACGGCGCCAACAGATACGCTGTTTAAACAAGGAAAATTTACTTGGCACGCTTGGGCGCATTTCCCCCAATATTTGCCAACTATGCCTGCTTTCTTCTTTTTTGCCTGAGAACCGAGAATGAGCGATACTGCTATCGGAACAAACTGTTAAAAAAACAATAAAAACTAATAAAAAATGAAGCTTTTGCAAAAAAAGAAAAATGAAATTAAACGAATAAAATTAAAGGGAGGAGGAAAAGTAAAGGATGTGGAATTTTTTCGAGGAAAATCTGATGGATTGATTGATGCGAGTGACAGCCTCGGCGCTCTGCCATTCTTTTTATTGCTTACTTTTCCGTAATTTTTGTATAGTGATACAGTGGGAACTGTCTTAGAAATTTATGTCCCACCTTCGGGGAAAAGAACGCTTTATGAGCGATGACGTCATTGCTTTTGCTTTCACAAAAGACCGACGGAACGAAAAAAAAAATGACGAAATTAGGGATTGTCTCCATGTCAATTTTACAACAGAGAGAGAGAGAGAGATAATTGGAGGCTAAGAGTAAAAAAAAAAGATTTTTTTTTTTTTTTCCCATTTGTCGGATTGTAATTTATGTCTACTGAGAAATTTTCTAAGATTTTTATATGACATTTTTGAATAATTATTATTATTTGTTGTGATAAAATATATAAAATATTTACAGGGTAAGTAAAGTTTTATGATGTCTAAGCGCTCTTATTATCCATATCATTTATTTGTTATTCAATTTTGCTTAAATTGTGCACAAAAGATTATCGTATTGCTCAAAGAGAAATGCAAATGAAATAAACTCAAATGTGTTTCATTTCGTATAACAATTATTTTAATTTAAATTAAGGAAGTAAAATTATTTACTTTTTAATCGTTACATTTCATTTATAAATCAACGGATAACTATCTTGTTTTTGTATATAATAAAAATACTTATACTAGCTAATTATTTTGCAGTTTATTTTAAAATTAATTACCTTTTTGAAATGATATTTTAAAAACTTATTTTTAAAATGCGATTATAATTGATAAAAGATAATCAAACTTAAGAGCTTTATCCTTTTTTTCATATCTCCTCTATCCACGGTAAATATCAACTTGGGTATTTTTTATTGATTGCATTGGTAGAGTATTTGATTAGAAAATGTACCTTTGATTTGTGCTTCTGATTGCAGTATTTCATGAAGTGATTACTAATTCGCAATTGTGAAATTGGCTTCACCTTTCGGATCTTATAATCTTTGTAAAAGAAAAAAAAAATAATTTTCAAAAAAATTTGGTGACGTTTATACAACCAATTTAAATAAGTTATTAATTAATTATTAATATTTAATTTGCATTCTCTGAAAGTTTTTCTTTACGTATTTTTACTCATCGTATATTACTGAGATTTACCTTTCTCTTTCTCTAGTGATGAAATACCTTTTAATCCACCGCTCTGAAATCCGAAGGAATAACTTAGAAGCTTCTTTTGAGTTATCTCCCATTCATTAAATCATGCGCGTATCATTTATTTAAAAATCAGGCAAAGTCCTATACTATAATTAAGTCCCATACAACGTCTCATACTAATCCATATAACCACGTCCCATACTAATACTACTGCATGCGCCATTCCATTGAAATAACGGATTGTTTACACTTTTTTTTCTGGATGCATTGGCAGATCGAGCGGGCTTCATCCACCTAAGTCTTGTAAAGTGGTACGGAGATCTTGTGTTTCTGACTGCATTAAGCCTTTTGGTGACCCGTGGAACAACTTTAGCGGAAAAAGGGGGATATTTAATGTGATACTTTCGCTCAGAAGAAAATAGTCGATTTCTTTCTAGGCCCCTTCGGCTTACACAACGGTAAGAGGTATTCGTTTCAATGTGTTTCTGATACCTTAGGGGGCAGGTATTCATATTGAGGAGTGAAGCATTTCTGTGAGCACGGTTACTCTATGAATTGAACTTGCAATGAGATGCGATTTCTAAACAGATTTATTTTGCCGTAGTACTTTACACGGGCAGCACTACAACTGAAAACTTATTCAGCTGTTGTCTTTTTATATATCTGGTGGAATATTCTAGAAAACTCAACCAAACAGAATATTTACATATCTTATTACATAAATAATAATTTGCATATAATTTAAATAAATGCAAACAGTCGTTCCAGGATTTGAACTCGTATCCTTGGAGAACAGTGCTCTAACCGTTAGGTTACCGAGTCTTCAGGACGCTTGTTACTATATTATCGCTGAATAATATCCTAAATGAGGAAGGGAAATCTTGATTAGCCTTTCGAATTCCTTCTGCTTTAAAATGGTTAATTTTTTGGATAAAAGAGTTGTTTAATTTGAAAAGAATTAAAATAAATATCATGATTTAAAATCCTCTTTAAAAAAATTATGTGTCCACTGGTGTCAACCACTGAGTATAACGGCATTTTTTACTGCTCCTTTATTTTGAAATCTTTACCGAAAAGATACTTTAAATAGCCTTAAATAAACTGAAAGAAATAGACTGTATCTAGGAGTAACTATACTTAGATTTTGATGTAACGAATTCTAATGGGAAAAAAGCAAAAAAGTATTCACAAGTATCTAATTTATATAAACGCATCAATTAACAGAGCAATTAATTGTACCAGTTCCTTTACGTATAAGAGAAAAAAAAATAGGGGGGGATTCTTATTTCTTTGACGAAATACTTTGATTGGCAAGCTTTTATCTTATTTAATTGCACGTTTTTAAACCGTTGTTTAACCGTTCACCGTGTCTTAAACCGTTTTTAAATGCATTCTTTGTTTAAAAAAGGTTGTAACATTGTTTAATTTACCCTAATGGTTGTTGAATTTCAGTCAACCATTGAGAATGAAGGAAAAAAACATTATTTTAATTTCTTTGGTTCAAAGATCTCTGTTTTTCTGAAAGGATTCCTTAAAATAAACCCCATAAAATCCTTTTAAGATTAATTATTAAACTGATTATAAATCGGTTTGTATTCAGGAACTAAATGCAAATTACACATCTTCAATAATTTACTAACATATTTGTTGGCAATTTCCTTATAAAAACGGATAAGCAAAGAGTGATTTTTGAAGTTATGGACCGAAGAAAGGACCTGTTCCTATTTAGAATTAAGATTATGTTTAATGCAGAATTTCTATTCAGTTTATTAAAAAATTTATTTATTCTGCCGTTTTTTCCCCAACTGAATTTCCAATCTTCATAACTGCGATCAAAATAAGCTCTTTGAGTAAAAATATTTTCTTTGAAATTGAAGTCCAAAAATCCATTTCTAAAATGCATATCTCTAATTTTATAGGCCTTTCATGTCAATTATCGCATGAGATTTTTTCATTTTTGTTTGTTTTTCACATTTTCAGACTTTTTAGTTAATAAACGACAATAGTGAATAATATATTTAGAATATTGTGGTTTAGTACTCAGTAAAAATTTATATACTTCTTATGTTCTTCTGTTTCTTACTGAAAACTTTTGTAGAGAAAAGTATTTTTCAGCAGTTACAAATAAATTTAATGAATTACTGTTAATAAAATATTTTTACTATTTTTAGGAGCTCATAAATTAATTAAACTTTTAAATATTTCTTTCCATACGTAATTAATCACGCAAAAGGAACATTAGCTAAATTTAATGAACTTAAATAGTGAGGGCAAAGATCGCTTGTTGATTTTTGAAGTACAGTAGAATCTAAACAATCCGCAAATGTCAGACCAGCAGACTGCCAGGTTAATGGTAGTTCATTAAAAAATATATTTTAAGAGCGAAACGATATTTATTGCTCAAAATATCACATAATAAATATTACAAAATATATTTCAAAATCTGAATTGCAATCTTTTGTTTCTGTCGCGCCCTAATCCTTTTCATCAGTATGCAAAGATTTCTTTCCCCATATATCATACCATATCACAAGTATAACAAAAGCTATTTCAGGCATGGTGAAGCATCTGATTTTCAAGATTATTATAAGATTATTGATTTAAAAAATGATTATCTCTTAAAATACTGGATTTAGACTTGACGAAGTCCCAAGTTATTTGTGGTATGGGGCCTGTTATACGTTCATGTAATATATGTGCCACTTGCACATTCGATACTTTTTTGGAGCTACAAGGAAGTGTGACCCTACTCTAAAGCTTGCGTTGCTTGTATGTAAATTTAATTCCGGCCTTGTTGTCACTTCATTATTCTGTATTATAATATGTAGAAAAATGGATTTTAAGTTAAAAAAATAATGAGTACTAAAAATTAAAACCATGTTGGAAACATAATTTACTGGATCTGAATTCCTTCAATTTAAGTTCCTGAATCATTTTGATAGATTACCATAAAAGAAAATCTTGTAAATGAATAGGACAGAAAGAAAATGTTTTTTAAAATTTATTTTGTTTTTTAGGCAAAGGTAATTAGATTTATGAAAGCTTTTATTTCGAAAATGTAATCTCAACAATCTTCTGCTCTGAAGTTTAATAGATTGAAAACAATGTAAAATTGGCTCATGACAATATTTTATATAGTACTCAGGATATTTCTAAACAAAATCTTTTGGATTTTGATTTAACATTAATTTTGCATAAAAAGAAAAATATTTTTTTTAAAATTCAGTGTTTTTCTGGTTATTACGCTTCAGTAAATGCATGAGGTATCTTGAAAACTTCAAGAGTGGTACGCAATTGTTCTTATTTACGCTGAGGACATACTTAAGAACTTTGATATAAATTATTAAGAAAAAAAGAGACTTTTGATTGTAAGTAACTATTGTATGAAGGCAGTAACTGTAAGATTAACTCCTTAAACTTCATCAAAATTTTTTATTATTATTGTAGATTTAGCATTCATCTTTCGATAGTCTCAGATGGAATTGAAATATTAGCTAGCAATCGTTCAACCACGAACTTGACACTATGCTTGATATTATTGTTTTTCCTACTTTATTGAATCTTAAATAATTAAATGCTATATTAGGTTTCTCCATTCTCTGTACAAGCACAATTTCGG
>JAPMOR010114485.1:0-19976 GCA_026543865.1 Argiope aurantia
CGGTTTAAGTGAAATCAACCGGTGAAATATCATTGTTATAAGATGTTATGCTTAACGCGTTAGCAATGCTATCTAATTTTGACATATTTACAGCGATTGCAGAAGAATTGTGCGTTTTCTGCTGTGAGTTATGTAGTTAATGCAGAAAATGTATTATTGCAAGCCCATTAAAAGTATAAATATCTGATTCTTTTGAACATATTAAAAAACTACCCACCTCTGGCGACCGATTGATTTTTCTGAAATAGTTATTGCTAAAAAATTTTATTAAATATTTTATATAGCCCGGCCCTTGTTGGTTTTCTAAGCGAAGTGTTTTTAAATAAAATTTAATTGACATGCAATACTATTATTTTAAAAGCCTTATATCTTTTTGTTCATTGCGTATTGCATCTTTCTAATTTTCTATCATCTCACCTGAAATTTAAATTTGAAAAACCGTTTAAGCTTCTACTAATATAAAAGCTTTCTGTGTGACCTGAAGCGAAAATATTTTTATTTAAAATATAAGAATATAAAGTAGAATTGCCTAGCATTGAAATTTTATTTTCACTACGGAATATTTTTCATAATTTATATGATAACTTAGAAGATCATTAAATAGAAATGTCTCCGATTCATCGAAAAATTCAATGCGTAAAGTATAATTTTTTACATTCAGTTATATTTTTGTTAGAGTATCAGTTTTTAAAAAATAGACTTACAAATTTTTTTCGCTGTTTATTTGCTAAATAAAATTTTAATTGTTTGTATATTAAATTTCAAAAAAGTATATTAAAAGATATTTTTAATGGCACCTATTCATTATGGAAAAATAACTTCATGCCTTCATCATCATTAATGGAAGAAAATAATCCAGAATGAAATATTTTTATCAACAATCAAAGCGTTTTGAGTTTGTTTATAACAATGAAGTATATTGTTATAAAATGTGCTTAAAATATTTTTTTTACAAAGTAATTAAAAATTTATTAAATAATTGCAGTGCAGCTACATTGGTATCATTCATGAGATAATTTTTTGAATTTTTATATAATGTGGTAATCCTTTTGTGCTATAATAATTTAGGAAATTATAAAGAAAAAATATCAAAATTTCATTTAATTTTTAAAAATTTTAAATTTTAATTAAACATAAAAAATCACTCTGAGGAGCTCATTTCCCTTCTTCCAAAATCTGTGTCAAATTTTGTAGTTCTTGGTCTAACGGCCTATCTTATATAAAGCCAACAACCGCACTCACACATGCGCACCACATTTGTCTTTATTATCAGTAGAGATAAGCGTGAAATATCAGGGTGTTTCCCCATCTTTAAAAACATTTTTTTTTTCTTTTTCTGTTTCAGTTTCACTGAGACTAAGCGAGTTCTAAAGTTAGCTTTCCACATTGTCCTGAAAATCCTCAAGACCCTGTAAGACGAAGATGATTGATTTCGAATTGTGTTCGATGTCTCTTTCTAGTGCATTAATGAAGCATTAATTTCTATGTCAATTATTGTATTTCACATGTTATCTATAGAGTAAAGATAAAAAATTTTTAATAGTCGAAATTCTATTATAAATTTTCAGCATAGTTTTTAAAATTTCATTAAGAAAGATCTACAGGATTAAAGTTAAACCTGTACTGAGTTGTATGCACCCAGAATTACTCATTAGAAAATTAGAAAATTTGACTTCTTTATGCGAAAGACATTTAGTTAAAAAAATAAATAACGAATATTTCCCCAAGAAACATATTAGTGATAATGCCAACAATTCGAAAGAATTGCACTTTAGAATGTATTCATAGTGACAAATCGTGTTCAGTATGTTGACCATTATTCCCAACAATTCGTTGAGTTTTTTGTTTGTTTTTTAAATCCTACTTATGTTCAACAACTTCGTAGAGGGAATTCCAAGTAATGTTTCTGGCTTGACGGAAAATATCCGCTATGAGTTCTCACAAAGTTTTTGCGTTATTACAACCAATTAATCCTTTTATGTAACACCAGAGCCAGAAACATAGGATTCGGGTCTGGAGATCTTGCAGGCCAAATGTAATGAGAATGGCAATAGATTACATGTTCTTCGATAAAACATTTTTTAAGCGGATCTTTAATCTTTAACTCGATTTGCAATGTTTGGGAGAGTTCTGAACTGAAATGATTCTGTGAAGATATTTATGTTCTTACAGGAATATACCAATGTTATTCTACTGAATCAATGCATAATCTGGAATTATGGAGCTTGTCACTAGACTTATCGGGACGAATTCTTCATAGCGAAACCAACCGAGCATAAATTTTGCTGTGAATCTACACAATATAATAACCCTCTGAGGGTGCAATGGAACTTGAAGATTCAAATGAGGGTTTTCGACGACCCTCATGTGTTAGTTGTATGTACTCATTGTTTTATCCAGATGAAAATGTGCTTCATTGGTCCATAGAAAGTTCCAAGGCTAATTTATGCCGATCTTACAGCGAACAAGGAATTCTCATGCGAATATAGGAATGTACAGGATAATCATTTCACCTTAATTGCTGAATAGGTCCCAATTTATATAGGTAATATCGCATAAGACGAGTATTATGAACAGTAGCATTTGACTTTTATCTAAAAGTGTTGTAATATGGCAAATGCTTGTGCTGCCCATGAAGTTTAAACTCCCCTTCTCTTCCGACATGAGCGAATATTTTCAGTGATTTTCTGCAGGAATACGTATTCTTCCTCTTCCAGTACGTTTACCCAAAGATCCTATTTCCTCGAATTTCCTGATAATTTTTTTTGTTATTCATTTGCATTCATCGCACCTCTTTGTTTTTTTAAAGCTCGAAACTTCCGCAAATCTTCTGATGCGGAATCGCCATTTTTATTTTAAATAAATAAATAAATAAATTTTTAAAAAATGTCTCCATTGAAGCTCGATGTTGTGAATTGCTCGTCAATTTTCATAAAAAAGTATGAAGCTAAAAAAAGAATCGTAACGTCTTATTATAACGGTTGTTAAAATTTGCTTGTATATGATGTTTGTAGTTATTCTAAAACGCCCTCTGACGACAAATTTTGTGACTAATTTTTTTTTTAAATAGCTGAATATCTTTCGAATCTCTTCATTAATTTCATAATTCTCTAATGAATGATTACGAATATATATGCTATTCTGAATAAATTAATTTTAATTATGCACGTTATTTTAATCGTGCACGTTATTTTAAATTCAAAGAATCATTTTTACATTGGAATATTTTTTGCCGAACTAGAAGACTTTCTGTAGGTTAAAAAAAATTTTTGTTGGTATTTTTTGTGAATAATTTTTTATATCGTTATATTTTTACTGTCAAAAATTATAATTTACGTAGATAAACATGTACTTACGCACATTTATTCAACTTATATTACTTCATAAAGAAAGAATTTTGTAATAGATTTTCCTCATTTCCTCATGTGACATTATAATTTTCATTTTGTACACTAGTATATTTTTGATGGCAATAAGTTATTTTAATATTCTCAAAACTTAATTATCAGTTAATCGATTAATTTAATAAAATTTTGATTCCATATGCAGGGCGCCACCTGGTAGTAAGTTTCATAAAAAAATATTTCAGGATTCCATAATATTTATTGATAAGGCATTTTAAAGCTAAAAAGTATAAAATATTTTTAAAAATTTTACTTTTTAGTACGATAAGAAAAGCCTTTTAAAAAACTGTTTTTGATAAATTTACTTATAACTTGATATCTATTGCCTTTATTAGTCATTTCCTGTTGAGAACTTATCGATTGTATTCTCCGTGATAATCAGTTCTTTCTCTGAAAACTTTTCCAAGTTTTCATCATCGATATGGTCATTCATCTTCCGCAAGAATATTGAATTACGACTAATGAATGATAATTATATTAGAAGAGAATGCTTTAAGCTTCGATTTGAGCGATTCTTTATGGGCAGTTATTTTCAGTGACTAATATCCTTGAAGTTTTTTCACGATTGGATAAGAGTGCTTAAGTATTTCAATTTGAAATATCCTTTTCAGAAGCAAGTTTATTTTATTTCCAAGTAGACAAAAGACTTTTTTTTCATTTGTTTCACTAGATAACTTTGTTCCCATTTTGTTATCTTTTTAAGACGACCAGTTTGGGACAGTTGTGTCACATTACATTACAAATACTTTTTTGCTTGGAAGCTTTATTTTATTCTGAGAATGTGGATAAATTTTAATGCCGACGTCTTGATGGACACTTTAAAACCGCACTTGTTTTTCTAGTACTACGTGTGGTCTTGTACTTTTAAAATATAACTGCGTAATCAAATATGAGAGTGTATATTTTTATCCCGTATCATAAAAGTAATGGTCGGAGCAAAATACAAGCATAAAACTTCGGACTTTCGCGACATTTCGGAAGATTTATGAATAATTTTTGTAACAACAGTATTCAAAATTCCTAAATTGTTAACTTCCTGGATTTGTTTTTTGAAATTTTGTTGAATTGTATTCTTTTAGAAAATTTATTATCATTGCGATATCTTTTCATGATTTTGACATATTAAAATGGCTTTATATTAACATTAAAAAATCCACTGGTAGGTAACAGTATATGTCTTTTTGAGGGGGCTAAAACATTTTATAACCTTCAACGCTAACATGTAAACATTTAAATTGTTAAAAACTAAAAAGAATATTCTTGCGCTGGGATAGTTACTGACGTAAAATATCTCTTGTTAATTTCTAGCTTTTCTGGGATTCTTCTTCTAATACACAGGTGTTTAAAAATATTAAGAATAATATTTTAATATCTGAGTGTATAATGATATGTCAAAGAAAAATTGATATTTATTTACCATTTAATACTCACAACAGAATTAACTTGGACTCTAGCCTCAAAGTCAATGCAAATTGTGGCATTAGGCCCCTTATATTTTTATTGTAGAAATTTGTTTGAAATTTCAAGGGTTTTAAGTCGCGAAAACTTTTACAGCACCTTCATTATCAGAATCTTCGGTATTTCTCAACATAAAAAAATATTTTGACTATGAAAATTTTACTGGTTTTCCTTAAACATTGTTTTAAATTGAATTTCTTTTCATTTAACTTTAATTAATGTAACATTTTTTCCTTTCTTTTTCATTTTTTTTCGTTTTTTAATTTTCGGATAATAAATGGGAAAAAAATGCATAAACATTCTGAAATGCGATTGTTTTTGCCGTAGTGAAAAATAATTGCGAATTCAAAATTTGACGTATTGTTGTTATTTAATGCCTGAAAACAAAAAGTTCAACAGATTTTTATTTGCTATAAATTACTAGCAAAACTAGAATGTAAAAGAAATAACCGAAATATCGTGGAAACTCGTTTCTGGAATTAATAGAAAAATCGATGGTTTTAAAATTAAGAATATGCATTTTGACTATGGTTAGATATGCAGCCGATATACGTTTTCGAATGCTTGTTATTGTTAGTTTTTATTTTTATAAATTTCAATTCTCAAACCTAAGAAAAATGACATATAATTAACCTAAATCGTGATACCCATTTTATAATTATTATTTTTTTAAAATTTGTACTTACTTTTCGCGACGAACGACCCAGTCACTCAGATTCACCGAACGAGTCAGGCTGTGTTCTATTCTACCTACCTTATCGCTGTTTAGTTACTGTGGAAGAGAGTTTAATTAAAAAAAATGGTTACTTTAGGTTTTATTTGTTTCAGTCAAATTTTTAAAGGTGTTTGTTCATTTAATGAATATTTTATAGGCAGAATTATTTGCGATGACTCCGGTTTTAATATTGAATTTTGTATAGTATATCAAATTTCAATAATAAATTTTTTCGTTTAGGTAACATAAGACCAGTTATTGGTTCGAAATCAAATTCCAATAAAAATCCGTTGTGTATGGAGACCTATTGCGCTTTAAATTTGTCATCGTGGGCAAATGTCCTCCTGTTGGTGTGGTGCAGAAGTTTGGAGAGCGATGTACCACCTCAAGTATTCTTGTCATCTGACCAAAATTACGAGGTCCGTTCTAAAATAGCCCTAGTGTTGCTTCCAAACAGAATGTTAATATAACTAAACTCGACCAGTTATTATCATTTTCTCTTTTTACAGTTTTGAAAAGCACATCATTCCCTTTCGTATAGTTTGAAAATGTTTGCTACAGAAAAGTTTGAATGCTAAAAATTAATCTTGTTTAATTTCAGTTGCATACGTTATTGAAACTTCTTGAGGTAGCTTTTCTTATCGTTGCTGTATCAGAATGTCATATGTCAAAATCCGCACACAAGAAAACATATGAAATTTTGATGTAACAGCTGCAATCATTCGCGACATATGGCATTTTGTGACAACATGCATCAATTTGAGGACAGATGTAGTTAATCTGTTCAAGTTTTTTGCATCAATAAAATGTTTTGACAAATTTAACATTCGGCAATTTGATATAATTGCGGATTTTAGATTCTTTATTGAATGCTAGTGCATGCGCACTTATTTTGAGTCTGAATGTGAAATCTTCCAAGTCTGCAATGATGCAAATATGCAAATTAACTCTAATCTGAGGACTACGGTAGGTGTAAGAAAAATTTAGGAGACGACTTGGAGAACATAAGTAGGGTTTGAAAAAATTGTGAAATTAGACAAAAAATATGTTTAGAACTATAGATTTCATTTTAGAGGATTTAAGAGGGAGCGACTATTTAGTGGTGACGCAGATAAATTTAATGTGTGTTGTAGATTTGTTGGTTAATTGTTAGAGTTGGATGGTAATAATATAGTGGCATTATATTCTTTTATTATTATTAGTTGCACTGTTTCCGACTAAGCTAAATCGCTTTATGCAAAATTTGTTATTAAACCGCAATTATCTAACAAATTATTTTCGTTGGTCAGTTTTCTATTCTACCTTTCATTTGTCTTGTGAGAACTTCTGCAGAATGTGTCTTTTCACACCATTATCTTTTCCACAAACCGGAAATTTGGTGATTGCTGAGAAATTTGAGACCCTTTGCAATAAATCTTCCTGGGAATTCTAAGCCACAAAAAGATGCGTTTTTGCTTTCTTAAGGTCAATAAATGCCATTTTCGACTCGTAGAAATGGCCTTTTATGTGTAAATTAATTAATTTTCATTTTATTTCTTTTTTATCGCTCGTGTCATATGTACAAAAACAGTTCTGTTCTTATATGTGTGCGGCTAATTTTGTGAACAAGGATAGGTTTAAAATTTTGATGAGCAGTAGATTTATTAAATCATTGTTTCCTACGATAAAATAACCGCATTATTATTATGTACTGGTCTTATTATAATCTTGCAATAAATAAACGTATAATAAGATGATATTTAAAATATGCATAAAAAACGTTTATTACTGATACAATTTATCATATCTCTAAAATGTCTACTTATCAATATTTGGCTTTAAAAAAACATTTCCATTCTTTATCTCGCAGAATTCCGAAGCCACTTGTGTAGTAATTTCTAAAAATAGTCAGTATTTTAGTTTTCGGCATTTGGAATTGTTCATTTTTTATATCATTCCAATGTGCTATTTACTTATATATTACTTTTCTGAAAAGAAAAAAAAATATGCACATTTTATATTTCCCGCCGTCTACATTGTCAAAATAAGCTGCATCATTATTCAAACCAAATACAGTATTGACCCCCCCAAGATTCAACCTAATAATGCATAACGTTATTGAAATAGCTTAATATTTTCTAGAGTCAACTGCAGGTTAGGATCTATTGGTATTAAGTAAATCTAAATAGTACAATATCTTCAAATAAAATTATTTTGTTGTTGATAATGAAAATTTTTTAAATTAATTTTGGCATTGAGACTTTTTTTATTAATAAAAGAACTATTGTACTAATAAGAAATTTAAAATAATTATCCATGTTTGTATGAAATTCTATACTCGATTTAATCAATTGTACATTATTGGCTCGGAGATTGTACTAAATGACAGTAAATTTCTTTTTAAATTAGCATTATCCTTTTTTGTGTGCTATTTTTCAGCAGTACTTCTCAAATTCTTTCCAGAATTTTTTAGTCATGGTTGTAATAAATAGAATGGAATTGTGAATAATAAGAATTCTTGTTGGTAATCAGCTTTCTCCTTTGTTTATTACATGACCTTCACAAATCGTTTGGTAAATGCAGCTAATTCATACTTGAACTGTATTCAAATCAGTATTTTTCTTTATTTATTTTCATTTTTAAGAAATTAGAAAGCATCCACAGAAAAATTATTCTAATTGAAGTATTATTTCACTGTTGATACGACATGAACTTAGTCCAAAACGTGCGGAAAGTTATATGATGTTGATGTCTCTGTTTCTTTTCGCTTTTACTACCATGGAATAATTATAATAATTTATTATTACCTATTCTTTTCATCTGCCTAAACAAGGCAGTTTATTTTAAAGATAAAATTGATGCATGGATCCTTTTTCAGTTATCTGTATTTGTTTATGTTTTATTCACTTCACATTTTATCGCAATTGGTTTTTGATGCAAAATTAAAAAAATAAATAAAATGGAGTACCTGTTTCGCGAATTTTTATTTTCTCTCACTTGAAGAAAAATGCTTCTTTTCTTTAAATTAACCCCCTCCCCCATCGCCTTTTATTTTTAACATGATAACTAATTCTCTTTTCAAATAAACCGTAAATAGAGATGGAATGTTCTTTCCAAAATTTCTCGCCTAGTTCTTAATAAAGATGTTATGTCCTTTCTCCAAGGATAAAAATTGTGGACCTTCAGGTAGGCAGTGAGCGCCGCGAGTGCTCAGATTTTTATTTTCAGAGTCCCTTACATGAGCATTTAATGCTTCAATGTATAGTAAAGCAAAGCGAGCATGTATATTGGACGCATTTTTATCGATCAATTTAGAGTAAAACCTGAAGTATAATTTTAATTTTAGTAATAAAATCACATTTAATTTCATAGATTTAAATCATTGCATTTTTGAGTTATCCCTTTCAGATACACAGACTGACTGATAATCAACTTATTGAAGGATTTGATTCAAATTTTGAGGCTTATCTACAATTTAGATACGAAATTTGAGCACCGAATTTTATTGATCTGGATTTTTACATTTTAAAATTATCATGCTCGTGCACTCGGAGAGACTGACAAATGTCCTTTGTAGGGATTTAGTTTGAAATTCGATAGAAATCTACAAATTCCTTTGAATACAAAATGCCAGATTACATCCATGTAGCTCAAAGCGTTTTTGAGTGACAGTGTTCACAGACAAAGAGATAAACAAATATATTTCCGATTTTTTTTTTTTTTTTGGTCTGAAGGAAGTCAGGCACGATATTTGTCAAAATCTCGTGTTCGACTTCTTTGACAATTGCAATTATTTTCTCTTTCTTTCTATACGAGAGAGCAAAAATAATATAATATAAATTGCACCTTAAAAAATAGCCACACTTTCCATTCCTTTTTGGATAAAGAAAACGGAGTGAAAGCGACGAACTTTCTTACCTCCTGTAACTTTTCGATTGCAAATAGCCCAAGATCGAGAAAACAATAAAAAACACGAAATGTAAAAATTACTTTGAATTTGCTTGTAAGAATTGCCTAGCAAGGATATGGTTGCCAATCTAGTGAAGAGGGAAGAAAGGTTACCAGCAGAGGAGACTTTTGGTGTGCTTCCAAAAAATACATTATTTCTAAATTTTTAATTTTTTTTCTTTTGTCCTTTGACGAAAGATTTTACTTTGTAAAATATTTTCTTTTACGCTCAGATTAGATTTTTATATCCTTTTCCCATTTGATTTGTTGAGTTTTGAATAATTAATAATGAAATCCTATAGTTGTTGTCAACTCCATTGAGTTTTAACTTGCAGTAGAAAAAAAGAATTTAACTGGAACTATTTGCACGATCGAGTCTAGTTTAGTTTAGTTTATTTATATTAACGTCCCATTTTAAAGCAACACTAGGGCTATTTGAGGACGGACCTCGGACTTTTGAACCGCGGTCAGATGACGAGGACGACCTGGCACTCCCTCTCCAAACTTCCACAACACACCAGCGAAAGGACGTTTGACCCCGGCTGATTTAACGTCCACCTGACCCGCTTATACGTCGGTTTTTTGGTGGAATCGAGTCTCGAGCTTGAAACCTTCCGGTTCGGAAGCCGAGACCTTACCACCAGACCACCGCGGCCTTTATTTCCACGAACGAAAAAGTTTTCGAAACAAGATCTTTAACGACTTACGCTTTATAAATAATTTTAAATGATCTAAATCTTTTGAAATTCGGAAAAGCGTAAATTACACACAGTTGTGTGCAAACTCCAGAAACCATGAAACGAGGTTATTGCCATAGATCGTGTTTGTGTACAATGTACAACGCTTTTTATTTAATTGTAAAATAAAAAAATTCCATTCTGCTATACATGCTCACAGAGTTTATTTCATATGTTCAAATCCTATTTAATTTACTTAACGATAGTTTATGAGTAATTTTTCTTTAAAACTCTTATTTACACTTTCTTTTAATAGTCTATAATCATACAACTTAAATGGAATTATTTAATATCGGAGGCATCGTCAAAAATTTTACAACGGATGCCCTCCCGCTTAAATTTTTCAATTTAGCTTCAAAATAACGCATAATAATTTATGCATAGTTAAAAGTTATGAATTACTCATTAGATAATTTAATTACAATTAATAATATTCTGGAATAATTAACTGTTTGTACGATGTTAGGTGAGTAAGAATTGTTTGATGGAACGACGAGCAATAATAGAAAAGGAGGAACATAAATCTCAAATGAAGTATTCATCATTGATAAGGGAAACAAATTTTCGCATTATTATTTAAATCTTATAACAAAAAAAAAAATATCCGAAACATGAGAGCATAAATGCTAATTCATTATTATACCTCACTACTGAATTATAGTTTATGTATCTTGAATGAAGCTTTGCTAATTAAATGGCAGTTGTATTAAATAAAATTAAATGTCAAAGAAATTTTAAAATTTAAATTTTCAACAGGGGATAGAAATTCAGTTATATTTGTTACTGATTTTTTTGAAGTAAATAAATATTTACTTAAAATAAAATTATTACTTCTTAATACATAATAGATTTTTTAGTAACATAATTTTTCATAGTCAAATATTTTGCGCTGAGTATTTCTTCTGAGAAATTTTTTTATGTAAATATTTTTTTAATAAGTTTGGTTTGCATTTCTCAACTCTTCAAATTAAAACAATTATGAATTTTTTTAAAATGCAAGAATTATAGTGAAAGACACGGATAATTATTCATATGCATCATAACTCATACGAATCTGATTGATATTCCAAGTGATAAAAAGGTTTACTCAAAAGTTCGACGCGCTTTAAAAGATGACATTAAAAGTTGTTTAGTTTAAAAACTTAAATTACAGTTCTAAAATTAGATTATAGTATATAAAAAAATAGTTTCAAATAGAACTTCAAAGTATGAAAGTTCAAGAAACTTACAATTATCTTTAACTATAACAGTCAACTAAAAAAGTTCCCGTTCAATATTTTTGTCATGTTATGACGGCAATGCATACATTCATTATTGAACGATATTTTTTACTGTATGAGTGGGATTTTCTTTGAAATTAGTTATAACAATCAATAGCATTGTGTAATATATTACAAGTTGAATTCATTGTTTCTTCATACTTAAGAACATAAAATCTACATATGAAGATAATCACTTGATCATAAATTGATTTGCATTTGTACAGTATCTACTGATTGGTCCTGTTTAGGACATTAAAATCGAATCAATCTTCAAAATGCTTCACATATTTCATAGCTTATCCTAATAATTTTAATTTGTAGCTTCCAAAAATTGCAAAAAGTTCCTAATAGATAACATTTTAAATTAGAAGAGGAGAAAACATAAATTATCGTTTGTTTATAAAATATTACCAGAAATGTGTCCTACAATTACAAATGACAAAAATATTGGAATACAAAAACAAAGAATTATGTTGGATATTTAACACAATCCAGTATTTCAGATTCATCGTTATTGGTTAAACTCTAATGATGATAACGTGTTCGCGTTACCACGGAAAGGGAGTGCAGTAGCTTCTGAGGGTAAAGACCCATGAGCACCCGAGGGCAGAAGTCTGACTTCTAGCTCATGAATCTCACACACATTCGCTTGCACAACCCCTTTTTACAAGGAGGCACATTCACACACCTCACCGATAGAACACAGATGAAGAACAACTATGCCCGAACTGCGATTCGAACCCGGGACGTCCAGATCACGAGGAAAATACGCTATCCCTATGCCAGGACGCCGGCATTTAAACTCTGATGAATATATGTAATGGATTATATTACCTTTTAACAGGTATTTATGATGGTATTCGGAAGACTACCACACTTTTAATGAAACCCCCTCCTCCATCCCATCTTTCCCTAATGAGCTGTTGTTATACGACCATCGAAATCTTAGTTTGCAAGAAAAATAGCTTTCGTCCTTATCTCCGATTTGCAACTCAATTCTTCTTCCTTCCTTTTGTAAAGGTGGAAAAAAAAAACCCATCCCTTATAAACATTCTGTAAAACACAAGATAAGATGTAGACAGGCCAATAAAGAGAATAGTGGATTGTCCCATGAGTGCTAATCCTAAAGGTAAGGATTTCGGAAGGGAAAAAAAAAGAGCTGTATTAGATGTTATCTTTTGTAATTTATTCCTAAATGTTGGTCACCTACCTTGTGTGTCCCCTTTCCCCTACAAAGAAAAGAGAAAAGCACAATGTTGTCATTCTGGAACTTTAGACATTGCACAGTGTTATATTCTCTAACTTTGTCTTGTACTCGAGCATGTGGATCCTTTAAGTAGCAACAAGAATTGTTGACTTCTTGTTCACTAGAGCCACCAGTTGATTTTTCAAACTCATCTGCGAGATATTTTCAAAACCTGAAGAAACGAATCATTAGGTATTTTTAGAAGAGTAATTACTGTTTTATGTATTGGTGTTTTACATAAAAATTGGTGAAAAGAATTTTTAAATCAGGATAAAATTTTTAAAATGAAAAATCTGTATAAAAATTTATGGAATGCATAGGAAACATAGGAAGTGAAAAATAGCTACAGACTGAATAAAATGTTGCTTCTTTTTTTTTTTAGCTTGTCAGCAAAATTTGAATTAGGGAAACCATGCATTCGTTGTGTTAACTTATCGTCCCATTCTTATATACATATACTATAGTTTTCTCTAATAATTCCGTCGACAAATGATCGAAACAGTCGATGAAATTAAAAGTTCATACAAATTTCCATTCGCCTTGTTAGTGATATCTTAACCGATCGAACTGAAACATTCGGCAAAATGTGATGTGTCGAATGTTTCTGATTGTTTTTCAGTAATTCTGTCCAATATGATTCAGACTATAGGCTGAATAGAGAAGTGAAAAATCTGTCATTCTGTCGAATATCCCTCGAGCTCTAAATTCGGATAAAAATTTCTAATTTGAACTTTTACTGTAAAATAACTTTAAAATGGGGTTTAAATTATTAAATCCTTAAATACCAAAATTTCCAAACCTCACTTTCTTAACTATGAGAATTTTTGCCGACGAATTTCTTACCAAATCGGGGGTTGGTATTTGCCCACTACCCCGTGTCATCGCTCCAGTGTAGTATTCTTATTTTTTAAAGAGAACTTTTGTTGTATGCTCCTTTTAATATCTTAAGTTAATCAAAAGATTCTTTAAAATGTTTTAATATTTATATATGTCTAATATTTAACTTTAATTTTCCATTGCTTTGTCAGTTTTCATTTCGTTAAAAGGAAGTTGTATACCTGTCGATTGTCTTATTATTTGGAACAGGAATAGCGGATTATTTTCAAAAATAGCTTACCTTGGTCTGTTTTAAACGTGTTCACTTGTCATAACGTGCTGCTTTCCGGTTAACCGGCAGCTACAAGCGTGCCATCTATGATCGGAAATTTTAACTTTTTAAAAGATCTTTTTGATTTATAATATTATATGAACTAAAAAAAAAAAAAAGATACGTTAGACCTAATAATATTTCTATAACATTCTATGACCTATAGAATTTATAACATAATATGTATTATCGTTATCCATTTCTAGATAAGCAAAATAATTTAAGGGTATTATTATTTTTATATGACTATGTTGTTGTAAAGGGTATGTGAACAAATTTTCAATTTTCGTTTTCCAAAGCCTGAATATTTAAATGAAACTTGAAAAACTCGTCTAATAAATAGGACTATACGTGGGATAACTTAAATGCGAGAGTTGGTTCAGACACCGATTATATCCTGTTGAAACTGCATATTTTTATTCTTTACATTATGATAGTTTGTGAAAAGAAGAGAACAAAAAAATCAACATAATGTTTGACTGCGTAAAGGAATAGAAAATTTTTTTATAGTCTAGTATAGACAAAATAACTTGATAAGGCGAGTTTTATTATATTAAACTTTAAGAGGCGAGTTTTAATATATTAAGAAAACATGTAAATAGCTTTGTTTTCTAAGGAAATATTAATATCTTATTTAATAATTCTTATTAAATTCAAAATTAAATATATAGATTGAAGCAATATAAATTAATGACCATTGGTTTTCCGTATCTTACTTAATGAATTTCTTTTGCCCTAACTTCATTCTTAAAATGGAAATGGTATAAAAATTATAAATATGAAAACAAAGTAGAATGAAGTAATATTAATAATAAATAAAAATTCTTCAAATATTCATATGAATTTTTTTAACTGTAATTTCACGTAAAATTTTGTAAGAGGCCATTGAAGCAAGGTCTACAAATATCGCAGAGGACATAGTTTCTTACAGTGTTGGGTGTTCTGGTTATTATTAAAAAACAAAATCGAACCGTTTGTTGAAAACTATCTGTTGTGAAAAGTTATTTAATTAACAAATTTTAGACAGTGCTTTTTACAGTACTATCGTTTTTTTTTTGATGAGGGTCTTTTTATTTCATTTTTAGTCTCTCTCTTTCTCTTTTTTATTCATTCGGAATTAAAGAAAAGAAGGCATTCTTTTTATATTTTTATTTCTACCAAGGAGTATGAATATTTGAAAAAACTGTATTGATCCAGGTTTATTTTAAGTTTAAATTTACAAATAAATAATATCACTGGAAACTTTAGAGGAAGTATTTCCTTCTGATAGTTCGAATTAAGCAACAATAACAAAAATGTTTAATTAGGTATATACTAGCTCATCCCTCGTAACAAATATATAAGGCATTGAAATACAGTAGGTAATATTTATGCCAAATTAAATGACAGTAAGACTTGTCGGTTAGTTTTCTGTTTTGAAACGAAACCTATTTTTAAAAAAAAAAAAACAGGGGAAAAAAAGACTTTCTTTCATTCTACTTTTCTAAGAAACGTTTATTTTTAGCAATCGGTATAAAACCATTAGTTTCTTGGATTTCATATGAAACATCATCCAGAATTATTTCCTCGTTTCATTTCTTGTCGATATTTGAATGGACAATTCAAGTTATAGATGCGGTTTCAAAAAAATTTTTAGTGCCATCTACCATATGATAGTTCCTGACTGCATCTTGTATTTTATTTGGTAGTTATTTTGCGATATTGTTTTAACATGCCTGTATCTAATCTGTTATATGTGTTAAATAATTAAAATTAATGCTGCCTTCAGAAAATACATATACATAGTACTCCAAAAAAATGTATGCCTACATCAGGAAAAGGCTTATAATTTTATTATATTTAGATAGGCTTACAATTTTTCCGATTCTTTATATATAATTTTCGTGTTTATTCGATTAAAAATATCGAAGAAACAACTTTATCAAATTGGTTTCTAAATTCTAAAACACGGTATTTGTAACAGTTGCGTTTGCAGTATAAGTAACAATCCACAGTTAACAATCTTCAAACATGTCTTTAGTAATGAATGTCAAAAAATCGTATTGTCATTGTCAGATTTCCAAGATTAAAATCAATCATTTACAACTACATTCAATGCTTTTTTGAAACAATTTTAAAGCATTTGATGTTATATCTGTATTTATTATTTCAGTTCAAGTTAGTTATATTATTTTTTTTTTAAAGTAATCTCGTTGCTCGGACTGTTAAGAGATAATAACGATTTCCTATTCCTACATTTTTTTAACGAAAATATATTCACCCATTTAACGGCACACAGATCGGAGGAGGGAAGAAGAAAATAAAAGAAAAGAAAAGAAGAAAGAAAGAAAGAACTTGGCACGCTGTTGAATAAAAGGGAACTGGCAGCTGGAACAAGGGATTGTATTGGCAAGGGAAAAACTCTTGTGCTGTTTATCGCTCGCGCTCCTTGTTCCATATCTGAGATAGAATTCTAAGCATTTTCTAGTTGTTGAGATGTTATAAGACCATTTCTTTTTGATTGATAGATATAGAACTCTTTATCTACAACACACATGTTTAAACATAAATATTAATGCATAATATAATGCAGAAATCTAATCCGTCAATTTGTAGTAATTAAAATAAAATGCCTGAGGTACACTTTAGAATACCTATCATTTGGCCCGTATCAATATATATATATATAACTGTTTGAGTCTCACTGATGATTTAGTATCGCCATTTTTGTATCTTAATGACCAAGCATTAGAAATTAATGGAATTATTTTTTTCTCTGTATATTTATTCCTTTATTTTCCGCGCCTGATATGTCGCAAAATAGTGGCTGGTAGCGAATAGATCAAACTTCACACTAAGAAAGAAACAGGTTGTTTGTGTTCACTTAATCATTTGTCTTGAGACACTTCGTACTAATTAGTGTTACTAATTTAAAAATATTCCGATATTTTAAACTCAGAAACGCATTTTAAAAAAAAAATTTATTCTTGAAGTGCTTTGAACTCTAGATTTATTTAAAGTATTCTGGATGTTTTTGAAATTAAAAACAACTAATATTTAAACAAACACACCATAAAACAATTAGCCGAATTGCATGTAAATAAAAACTCAAGTAATTTCTGTATGTAAGTAGGAATTCTAGAATTTGTAAAATTTTCTTTTTCAGTGGCACATAAGATAAATAGTATTTATAAGGTACTTTTGGTATAAGGTTGTTTCATATTCTGTGTGTATAACTTGTACTTTTTCTGCAGTTATCACAGTTGTGAAACACTGAAATCCCATTCAATGGGTGGATTACAGATTTCTCAAAGTAGTCTCGCACTGCATTGCTTAGAATGCACCCCTCTTCAAAAGGATGCATCTGGATTGCTGAAACTGATGGTAGTCCCGCGCAAGTATGGCATTTCTGATCTAAAAGAGTGTGCATTTTCTGATCTGCAACCCTAGAACAGCTGTTGTTTCGACTGCATGGACGAAATGAAAAGTTACATTTTCCCTCCCTATTTATACCCCATACCCTTTATTTTGCAGCGCGAGGAAGTACTTTTTAGACACTTTTATGTGCCCCCCTGCCATGTTCTTGTTTCCAAAATTTGTATTTGGTGAATTCTTAAGCTTCCCATTTTAATCGTCTTGATTTGATAGAAGATAATGTTGAAATCTATTATCTTATTATTACCTAACCAAATTATTTTTAGAAGTAAATTACCTTGAAATGTAATGGGTAGTGGAGATTACATTCCCAACCAATGTTATTAAAGATGCAGAACCATTATTACAGTACATTAATGAATTTTAATAGTAAAACCGTACACATTAATTCACATCAAAAATCATTTTAGAAAATGTAATTCCCCAAGATGTGAACTTGTAAAAAGAGTAGAGAATTTACCAAAAGATTTTACGAAGTTGCAGATGTTCGATTGTGAATCGTAAAATTGGTTGGTTTTGCAGATGATTTTTGTTCTTTCTTATTCACCATCTGTTCTTCAGGTCGAACACTTGTTGAGCCAAATCTGAAATGTGCTCAAGCTTCTTTAGGATAATGTCATTGTTGCCAATATAAAAAAAAGAACTCTTATTATAATACTTGTTATTTGATATACCGACAGTTTTTAATACAATTTGTGTCTGAATAACTTTATGGATAAATCAATTCATGTATTTTTGTCAGAATTTATTCAGTTATAAAACCATAGTAATTGTATACAGAATATTTGTATTATTTTCTTCTTAAGACTCAATGTAATTTTAGTTGAAATAAAAATCAATTTCTAAAATAATTTAGCTATTTTGTAAAGAGTATTTTTTAAACAAAATTTCTTTTATATCTCCTTTAGAATTTGTAGGTTTTTAGAGCTATAGTCTTTTTTTTTTTTTTTTGAAATTTTATTCTAAAATCTTTTTTTTTTTTTTTCCTTAAAGTACTTCCAATTCTTTTTCAAAATTTTGTCTGCATTATTTAAAGCAATATATTGGACGGCAAAAGTCTTTAAAATTTGTTGGTTATAAGTTTGCAATCTTAATATAAGCTTGATCCAATGCGTTTTAATTGCGAAAAGAACAGAAATATTATTTTTTTAATTACAAGTTTTCCCCCCTAATAAATTATGATGTAAGAACTTAAATATTGCTTTTATATAATTACCGATGGAAAAATTACTTAAAGAAATTTTTTCTCTCAGTTTCATTATATCAGAATATAATTTTATATCTATTTTGAATAACTTGATAAATAAACAAATATGTCATTATAGTTGTTCTTGTCAGGGCTATAAAGGTAGATAAAAGATTAACTTTTGGCAGTTATATGTCTGCTGTATGCGTTTGATATTCATTTCACAAAGTTCTAAGTAGCTTTTCATTTTGTTTAATATAGTTACATCTCAGTTTTATTTAGTTCATAATATGCACGATTTTAGTAAAGAAAAGAAAATGAATATTCTTTGTCTTATATGATTTTACTATCTGAAGTTTGTTATTTTGTTTGGTGTGCTCAATGTCGTTTGACGACTAATCGATAGTATTCTTCCAAATAATTCCATTTTATTAATGGTTTGTAATCCTATTTGAAAGTAATATATGTATTGAAAACATATTTTCTTTTAATCTGTTTCAATAATACAACATCATTTCGATTTTCATAACAGGAAAAAGCCGTGTGTTTTGAACTAAACGCATCTGTTTTCTGTAAATCAGTGTGGCTCTTGAGAGCATGTGTTTTGCATGTGCATGTTTTGTATGATTTGGACTTTTATTTTTGTTTCTAAAAGTTTCTTCCGTAGAATAAAACGGATGTGAACATTCGAACTTCTACTTCGAAGAAATTTTAAATGTTCGCTTTTTACAAGTTTTGAAATTTATCACATGTCAATTTTTTTTCTTTCAGCTATATAGAGATTAATTCAAGTTATATATTTGACAGCTTGGATTCTTAATTTTATATTGTTGGACTGACACAGATATTGTGACTCAACAAACTTGTTTCGTTTGGTTTAGTTAGATTAACCTTGCCTTTGTAGTTACAACGGGCCTGTTTGCGGATGGACATTGTAAGTTTAACTGTGATCAGATGACAAGAATGACATCAGAGCTGGTACCCCATCCTTATCAATGTAAGGACATTTGACGAATTCATTATGCACTAAGGAGACGTATTCGATGGTTCTTTTGGCGAATAAGGTCAAAAATTCGCGATCCTTTAATCTCAAACCAAAACTCTCTCCTCAGGCTTTCATAGTCTTCATTTAAGAATCGAATTATAAACAATGAGCGATGTATGCCAAATTTAAGACGCAGTTCTAGGTCGCAATTCAGTCCGAATTTTTATTTCCATTTTGGTTTATCAGCTATTTCAGGGTCATTAATATAAAAATTCCCAAGCAATTTTATATTAGAAATAAAATTATTTGTGTGGTAAATTAAATGACTCTATAATAATTATTTGTCTTCAAAGTGAAGGAATGGGATAATTGATAAATTATTTTGTAAAACTGAGAAGAATCGAATGCTTATAAATTCTTAATTTGATTTATTGGGTTGTTCGGAAAGTAATTTCGTTTTTTTTTTTTTTTTTTTTTTTTTTTTTTTTTTTTTTT
>JAPMOR010114485.1:20076-84615 GCA_026543865.1 Argiope aurantia
TTTTTTTTTGTGGAAATGAAAGACAGTTTTCGTATAATAAACAAATACTTTATTAAATTATATATTGGCCGTTCTGGTCCAACACCTTTTGCCATCTTTCTGGTAGTAGCATAATTCCACGCTCATAAAATTTTTGATCTTTGCTGCCAAAAAACGGATCGAGGTGGTTTTTGACCTCCTCATTTGAGGTGAAGGTTTTACCGTCTAAAAAATTTAGCGAACCAGTTTTGGCACTGGCGTACTGTCAACACACCTTCTCCATACACATCGATCCATTTCTTTCTGGCTTGAACAGCATTTTTACCCTTTCTGTTGTAAAACAGTAAGATATGTCGAAAATGCTGCTTATCGCTCTCCATATTTAAAAGGGCACCAACCAAAAACTACTGCGTAGAATTAATTGGAATTTTTCACACACAAGCCTTGCTATATGAGCTCTCAAAACATATAAAATTATACGGCTTAAATGTGAAGTTGGGTGCAAAAAAATACAATTAAATCCTCTGTCGGGAAAAAACGAAATTACTTTCCGAACAACCCAATATAATACTTATTTACAATAAAACATTAGCATTTTTATAATATTTTTGTAACAATTTCTAAAATTATCATGCAATTTCTAAAATTATCATGCAATTTTTATAATTATACTTTCTTCCAGTTAGTTTAATCTCACATATTTTAAATAATTTCGTATTTGGAAATTAATCAACTTTTGTCTTAATGCGTTTATGCTAAAAATTAAATATATATATATATATAAATATAATGTATATTCGCTGCACAACAATTGAAATATGAAAAAATAAATAAAAATCGCTGTTTTAATATTTATGTCTACGGTTACTGCTAACAGTGACGAAGTCAAACGAAAAGAAAAATGATTTAATTTTTTCTTGTTGTTTAAAATATATAATCTATCTACCCACCCACCCACCCCCCAAAAAATCACATTTATCGATGTATTGTCAATATTCTCTACACTGCAAATGTACTGATATGCATATTGTTTTTGTAGCAGAGGTGACATTTTAAAACAACTAGACACTTTTACGAACTTATTTAAAACAACTAGACACAACACTTTTTACGATTTGATCGCTTTTAGCAGTATACTTGAGATATATTTAATATTTATGAGTAAATTCAAGAAGGTAATCTTGTGTGTGTGTTTTTTTTTCAATTAATGGAATTTTTTTTTTAAATTTATCGTTAAGCTGATTCATTTCAAATATAAATGCTATAAATTAAAAGTTTCATTTTTATTAATACAATCTCAATGTTTGAATCAGCAGTGAAATTTTTTTCCTATGATATTACATAAAACTTATATAATCCTAATCTAATTGAAATTTTAATTAATTTCCTATTTTTTATTTTAAATTAGCTCATATTACTTTATTCTAAAATGTTCCCTTATTTTCTGATCCAAATCTTACTTTCTTAATTAATTATTTCTAACACGTACTCTGCTGACTCCGTAATTCTCACGCTACAGGCGAAGGAATAAAAATACCTGACGCCCACGACATTTCTTAAATCTACCTAATCTTACTTAATTTCTTAAATCTAATCTAAGTTTCTCTTTCCTAAATCGGCGCGCGCCAAAGAAATCCCTATTAGAATCTGTCGGTAAAATGCACTGAGGGAAAAATTTCACAAACTTTTCTCTTCTTGTCCGATGTAAACGGACCCATTTCGTGTGTCATCCCCATGCATAAATCATGCCCTCCGGTGGAAAAGTAAATTGGTGTTTATTACAAATTTTTCTGCTTTTTGGTCACTCAATTGCAAACATATGTGACATATGTATAATATGTCACTTTTGACGATCACATCGTGCGCCTAGGCTATTAATTGGGTCTATTAAAACTAAATTATTTCTATTTTAAAGGTGAGCATGCTGACTGATAAAATGATTCAATTTCTTCTTTATCATGTGATCAAAACAAAAACGATTTTATACTATATTTTTTCCCGTTAATATTTCATTTCTTTGCACAAAAAATTACCATTATGGACTTCTGTTATTATTGTTCGAAAATAAGAAACATGAGTGGCAATTGTAAATTTTGATTAATTGTGTAGTTCATCAGTTGAAATTAATTAAAAAATACGGTAAAGTTTTGAAAGAAACAAATCATTATTAAATGGCAAGTTCAAAACTTACTTTATTATTACAAGTATAAAATAGTAATCGTTATGATTTTTTTTTTCTAAAAACAGATGGCTGCAGTGAAAAACCTCCAATATTTTGTTCGATTATGTATTTATATTGGGCTGCAGTGAAAAACCTCCAATATTTTGTTCGATTATGTATTTATATTGATTATATAAAACAAAAAAGAAAAATTATAGATTTTTAAAATTCACCACCTAGTATCTTCCACATCCTTCTTATCGCTTTTGTGTTAAATTATGAATATAGAGACAAAAAATATATGGATATAGATTTAATAGGCAGTTGTGTCACTAATAATAACTCAACAACATCATTTATCATTATAAATTTATAATATGTATGCAAATGATACTGCGAGATTCCCACTCCTTTGGAACTTAATGGCAATCCGGTTTAAAAGAACTAGTTGTTTTAAATTCTGTGGGAGTAAATAAATCTCCCCCACCCCCAGTGTTAGCCTTTTTGCTCTTACAATGCAGCATTAAAGGTTTGTTTGTTCAGGATGACGATATCCGGGGCTAATAAATTTAATTGTCATCAAAGCAATGAGCACTTATTTTTTCAATCAATCTCATGAAATTTCAGAAATTCCTGTGGAATTTAACAAACTTTAATCAAATGACCTCGAACAGAAATTTCAAGGAACTTCCACTCTCAAATGTCTGTCAGACAAGTATTAAAATTTCAGAAAAAAATCAGTATTATTCCTTTGTCTCTACCTACGCTTGAATAGATTTTACCTTATGTTTGTCATGCAATATAATTTAATTATACTATGTCATTTTCTTCGTTTTCTTATATTTGTGTTTTTTTTTAAAAAACGACAACGCGATGTTAATTTAGTCAATTTTATTTACATACATGACGTGAGAGAATTACTCTTTGAAACTTGATAGATTACTTTTGGCCATAGAGGTTTCTCACGACTTTTTTGGAGTCTAAATCTTTATTACGATTATTATTTATACATAAACATCATGGTCAGCAATAATTCTAAAGAATTATATGTTTGAAAAATCTGTTTCGATTTCTGAAAATGAAAACGAAAATTATTTTTAGTGATATGATTACTGGAATTTGAGCGCGTATGAGAGGCTAGTTATTTACTTTAAAAATGTTTTTGTGTTATATATCAATAGCAATTCAATTTCTTGAAAAAAATCATGAGTATTAAGGAAATTTTTAATTATTTGTCTCCTTTTTTTAAACTGAGATATTTAAAAAATTAATTATTTAAAATGTATTTTCAGCTGCTCCTTTCAAAATGTTCTACTGTTGTTGAACACTTTGCTATATAACTTTCGTTAAGTAAATTCAAAGACACTTTTTTTAATAGAAACTCTTAGATAAAGCTCAGTTTTCAGTAGGTGTTCATCAGATTAGGAAACTTACGATTTCACCAATAAAATCAATTCATGCTCGTCTGATGTGCTTTAAATGCGCCGTGCCTATTTAAGTTTGGAACTCATTGTGCATATAAAAGAGAAAAGAATGGGACATCTCTGCACATAAGACATTATGAAGTCAGATGTTAGAGGGCATTCGTCATCATGTGACTTCACATGAAGTGACTCTTTTGCAAATATTTAGATGACAATTCTTTAGAATGTTTGTAAGATAAATATGATTTGCCTTATATGTGACGAGTTCATTATTTTTGTCTTGTGAGTTACATCCTTTTATTAAGGAGAGCAATCATTGCAAATGCTGCTGTTCGCTTAAAAAAAATTAATTTTAATATTTCACAACAAAATTGTTTTTAAAAATATTTCCTTTTAAAATTTAAATTTGACTGTATTGCTTTGAACGAATTATGAGACCGTACACGTGTTTTTCTGAGTGTACTTGTGTATGTGGGTAGGGGGATATTCTTGTTCTTACTTCTCTTCCCTTTATCTTTTATCTAAAGATAGACACTCTTCATCGGTAGAATTTTTGTAGACCCTTCATTAGGAGGTAATCACAGTCTTTAGTGCTAATGCACTTGCCTATGTGCTGATGTTTTACCCCTTTTATTTTAACCTGTGATATTAAATGCACTAAAAGGATATTTAGATGCTTTATATTTAAAAAAAATTCAATTTGAACGTATAATTTTTCCCGTATGTCTTATAATATCTATTGTAATAAGGATAAAAAGAGAGAATAAATTTTTCTATTTTATTTCTCTAAATGATCAACGATTTATAAATGCTCATATTTATTTTGATTTGTTTCATGTTTGTAAAAATTGAATTTTATGAAATTTGACACACTAATGCATTCCTTAATGCAATATTTTGATATTTACAGAACGATTTTCAATAAGTCTGTCATTTTAATTAGATAATTTTATCATTTAATAGTTTTGATTATCTACTTGTGACGCCACCTTGTATCGAATTTCAAAATTACATAATGTTTATAATATTGAATTCTAAAATAAAAATAAATAAATAAAAATAATTAAAATGGATAAAGAATTTTTCCTTTTTGAAATACATAGATAAAAGTGTGCTCTTAAAAACTGTTATAATTAAATTTATTCTGAAACTTATCTGATGTAGATTCATTATGTTTGCATTCATTTTAAAATATTAGAATACAGAAATGCATATGAATTTTAATTTTCATGACGAGTTTTCTTAAATGCATAAGAATTAATAATAAAAAGATGCTGATTCAGTTATTACATCAGCACAATATGAGAAAGAATAAGCATAAATACTCTTATAAGGTATTATGAATTAATGCAATATTTAAGCAGGAATATTTAAAAAACTCATTTGTCCCGTTTAAATTTATTTTTTGTTGATGTCGTCTTATTTATTTATTTTTATCAGATACTGCCGATATATACTTTTCTTAAAATGATTTAATTTTATTTAGTCTTGCGCATTTATTTTGATTTCATTCTCGTCGAATCGTTCGTAATAATATTTTATATCGCTAAACTTTTCAAAAATTGCTTCCAGCTGTAGAATTGAACAGTTTGATTGTTCAAACTCTATAAATTCTTAGGTATTTCTTTCCCACGAAAAAAAAAAGAAAAAGCTTGTAATTTTTTTAAATAAAAATAAATGTTAAAACAGAATGTAATTTGATGATTTCCTATAAAAGCGAATAAATAAATAAAAGAAAGCCTTCATTAGAAATTAGAAAATTAAGCTATACATATCAGATTGCCTCACGTTGAAAATTTGAATATTAATATTCGAATTAATGTTCTTAAAATTTACTTTCTGGGAATTCTTTTCATTCCTTCAGGTAAATCCAATAAATGTTACGCCTTTAAATCGGAATACGAATCGGAATCGGAATTTTTGTGTAAAGTTAAAAATTAAAAAACGTTGGTGGGCATTTCCCTAGATTTTTTTAAAGCTTTACCAAAAATCTGAACTAAAATTATTATATGGTAAGAGATAAATAATTTAGTTACAGTGAAATACAAATTTGCAAGCAGAACTATGCACTTGCACAAAATTGTAGCACATAATTGCAAGTTTTTCATATATTGTTTGTTAAAATTTTATTTTTTTAATTCCATATACAGGCTGACTATGAAATAACTGCCCTGTTTGGATGCATCTACATTTAAAACTAGAAGGGAATGAAACCAAATTTCATATTAAGATTGTGGAATACTTGGGAAAAGGAATTCCGCAAGATAAATAAGTCAAAACACCGATGCCTTATTTTCTCAAGGTCAGGTCAGCACATTGAAAATGCTGCGCATGAGTCGGAACACTTTAATGATGAATTGAGATTTTTTTTCCCCTGCGAATTTCATTCAGTGTATCATTCACGAAATTTTGCGTAATCCATTTTCTGTGATTTATTATAATTGCTGAACCGTTTTCGATCCGTCATAGCCAAATCTATTTATATCACTTACTTTTCTTTTTACGGAATTTATCTTCCTATATCATCCGCAATCCGAACATGAATTTTGGCTCTAGTTTTTTCATTAGCATTAACCGCAGATACTACCAAACGGATAAAGTTAATTGAAGGCCATTCTGTACTTATCTGATTACTTTATTAATATTTTGAAATTATGATTCACACTTAATTTTCATATATTGTTTAGTGACGTAACAACAACAACAAAAAACAATGAGAATCATGTGTGGGTTTATTTTATTTCAGTAAACTCTCGATTTTACGAACCTCGAATTCACGGACTTCGAATTTAAAGAAGAGAATTTCTTTCATTTTCTTTAGCTCTTGTTTTCACTTTTCTAATAAGCTTAAGAGTACACCCCGTCCTCCTCCGACCATCTAATAAGCAATTTTAAGGAGTATATTATTAATAATATTGTATACATATAAAATATGTTGCATTACATCATACTGTGTAATTTCAAGAATAGTATTCTATTTTAGACAAAATTCACTACATAATTAGCAATTTAACTTGTAATTTTATGGACACTTTTGAACCTCAGTTAGTTATTACTATATTTTTTTTTGCATAGAAAAATATATTGGATTCATACAACAAAAGAGAAAAATCGATGGTGACATTTAAAAAAAAAAAAAATGGCGTTGGAACATGGGATTTTAAAAGTTAGAGGCAGCTTTGATCGCATCAAAAACTAATCAATAAAACATTAAACGATGTACTAAATTTATGAAATTAAATGAAGCTGATAGGTTTCAATGATTGATTTTGAATAAAATATTTAGAATTGTTGTATTGATTACTATATAAATACAATTTGTCACAATGAAGCGCACGAAGCGGAAATAATTTTATTTCCATTAATCCATTATAATACTGCTGCATGCATGTCAACGGATTTTCCTTATTTACTACGGATTTTATCGAAAATTTCCACTACGGATTAAGAGTCAAATTTCTACGAGAACGAGGTTTTTTTAAAACTTTTAAACGTTAAATCTTGATGTTGTTAGAAATCATTTCTAGCAAATTTATTAATTCTGCTATTTACTTTAAAACAAGATATCTTGGAAATGGTAAATAAATTTCAGAAGATATTTATTCTATATTTTAAAATATTAAGCATTAATCATTATTTTGTGTGATGCATGCTTTTGAAGACTGCAGTTTTTTTTCCTGTTTTTTTTGAAGATTATAATGCAGTATTTTTATATATATATTTTTTCTATATTTCATTGTTTTGAAAAATGTTATATAATTATTGCTAATTCTTTTAATAATAGTGATATATATATTTCTTGCGTTTTTTGCTTAGATAAAATATTTTTCTTAAACATATAAATTTATGATCATTTAAAATATGCAAGTTCAAACTTTTAACATAAGTCTTCTGCGCGTGCGTGTGTGCCATCTTTGTAGATCTTCAATTACGGACTGCCACATTTCCAAAGTTGGCATTTATATCACTGAAACTTATTAATATTGTATTCTTTGAGATCTAGTTATAAACGTAATGCATTGTATTTATTTCATTTTTAATATGATAAAATATTTGAACCAGCTTAAAATACAATTCGCATACCAATGATGGTATATTGTCTCACATTTCGAAAAATTAAAATTTGTGAGCACTCGATTTTGCCTATATACAAAGAAAAATAAAATAATTTTTATTTTGCATTTTTAAATAACATATAAATTAGTTATTTGAAAGCAGGTCGTGTTTTATTAGACTTAAGATACTGCATATAGAATTATTTCGATGGCGATTCCTATCTTGAGTATATATACATAAATTCTTTGTGAATTGAGAGTTCTTTCTTTTTAAGAAGAACACAATTAATAAGACAAGGACTCTGCATAGTTTTAGAGTCAAAGAAATTTATAAGAATAAGGAATAAAAGCGAAATGTAGATAGAGTTCTTTAACATTACATTATTGGCTCATATTGCATTACATATTAGTGTTATTTGATGTACAAATCTTGTAGAAACTGTATAATTGTAAATATAGCTCTACAAAAAGCATCTAAATTTTATATTTTCTAAAATAAGAATTTCTTTAAAATTAAAAAATAGACTAAATAACTTAAATGTTATTTTTTTAGCTTTTAATTTCTATTCTAGTTACCTAAAATTGCATCGCAAACAATTCTATTTGAAACTAATTATTAAGAAATGCTTGCATGTCTTTAATAAACCATTTTTGCTGCTTCTAATGCTTTGAGTTACTATCATGTTTACCAATATTTTTTCAGATGTATGGCCAATATAAGGAGGATTTAGAAGCATATGCAAAAGCAGAGGCAAGAAGATTAAAGGCTTTACAAAAATTACGAAAGAAGGAAGAAACTATAAGAAAGAAGGAATTGAAAACATATCGTAGTGCTTCCCAAAGGCGTATTGCAGGTTTGCACTTTTTTTAAAAATTGATTTTAGATTTCACTTATAAGTCGTTGAAATTTACCCTATTTTCTTTTAATTATTTTTCATTATACTACCTCATAATTGTTCTTTCCTTATAGTATTAAATATTTATTTTGAAGGTCATCTGCATATTTCATTTTATCTATAAATAAATTATTTAGTGCTGTTTTAAGTTTTCAATTCAATTATTTCTGTCTTTTTGCTGACAAAATAAACACTTAGATTTTATAATGAAAGTACTATCTTTGGATGTTATTTATTTTTTCTTTAAGAAGTTAAAATACGTTTGCACTAGTTTATGAATCTTATAATATGTTTGATAAGAAACATGTATAAAATTAATGCGAAAATGCCAAATAATGCTTAACGATAAGACATATTTCTATACTGCCATAAAAAATCACTGGCTTATATTTAAAATTCATTTTTTAAGGGAAAACAGAATATCGCCATTATTCAATAGCAAAATCTAATTGGATTGTTGCCAAATTGTTAGTATCGTTTTACCAATATCATATTTAATTGCTTTGAATATTTTCAATCGGCAGATATTTTATTAAAAGGGAAATCGTATTGATGAAATTCATGCAAAAAATTTTAAAATGAGACATATCTCGTAGACAGGAACTGCTTGCCACCCAAGACAAAAAAAAGTTTTGAAATCGATTGCATAAATGCATAAAACATTGATGAAGATAGGTAATATCCGAAATCCCAACGTACTCTGATCTATTGTTAACAGAATAAAATTCTTCAACAGAAGATTGACTTAACATGTCAGCCCTTAACTATCGTTGCTTATGATACTCTAATCATACACATTAAAACTTTGCCAGACTGTGGAGGCTTTAACAATTATTTTTGAATTTCGCCCTTTCTGTGTGAAATCTCTTTCTGGTCATTCTTTATCTCTTGCTTCTGTATGAAACGCGCCTTTTATGTATTATTTTCCATGTGTTTATATTTTTAATAAGCTATGTTTTTATAATTTTTCCAGGGTATTTCACAGCATTTTGGCAACACACATTTGCTAAATTAGGAGAAGACTGGGTTTTCCTGGCAGTGTTGGGCATTCTCACATCCTTGATAAGTTTCGGCATGGATTATGCCATTGCAATTTGCCTGAGAAGTATATTTACTATATTCATTACATATTTTAAAGCATGTCATCGCCGTTGTTTTACTTAAGTTATGAAGTTATATTAAGTTATATGAAGTTTAATTAAATCATGAACTTCTCCAAAGAAATATTAAAATGCAATATTGAACTAAATAAAAATCTGTTTTTTTTTCGGATATTTTTATTTATTGATACATAACTGACTTCTAATATTTATGAAGGGTGGCTCATGTAACAAATATTTTATTTCGGTGCCATTTTTTTCCCTTTTTGTATTTGGAAATTTCCATTGTAGAAGTTACCTGCACGCTGTGATGTAATAGATTTGCGTACCGAACTGTGAAAAGAGATCTAGGATAAATTTTATCGGCCCAATGTATAAAAAATAAATCAGATCAGTGCAAACAGGTATTTTACAATATAAACATATCATTACAAATGTTCTAGTTGCTTAATACAAAAAAGAAAACTTTAAAAGAAATGATTGATGATAAACAGCACCACGCGGATTTATTACGTATTCTAATTCCCTTGTCTTCGCAACAATTTTTGTCTCGCAGTGTGAACGCATGATTGGAAGAAATGAGTCAGAAAAACTTTCAATATTCACAAGATCGTAATTCTTTTTTAATGATCTTTGCATGATGAAGTCACTTTCGAATTTTGCTTTAATCTCCTAAAAAAGGCTTTTGAAGAAAATTGTGATAAAGCGGCAGTCGACAAATCTACGGATCATGATGGCCAGTTGAGTTCTTCTTAGACGAACCTTAGGGAAAATTCGAATGACATAGTTGTCCTATATCTTGTTAAAAAAAAATGTTTGCATCTTATTATAACTGTAGCAGTGTGTCCTAAAATATTCGATGCATAAATCTAATGAGAATGAAAGTGGATATGCCCATTCACCCTGTATAATATCATGTCTCTTCAAATATTTTGATAGAAAGTTATTTTGGCTTCTCAGAGAAAAGTAAGTTATTGGTTATCTTACACTTTTCATGTTAGTTATGCACAGTTAGAATGTCCTCTCATGAAAATGCAGCATAACCAGAGAAAAACACCAGGACTGGAAATTTGGACTTAAAAAACCTTGTAAATTTTCAATGGAAGTTAAGGTGATGTAAGGAAGGTGCTTCATTTGTTGCGCATTTTTGTTCAAATAGTTACACGAAAGTTAGTTGCTTATTTATACATTATCAAATAAAATGTCAAATGCATGCAGTTATGCTACCTTCCTCCCCAAATTGCTTATGTACCTGGCTGATGAATAGTACCTTTCTTTTGAATCATCATTGCTTTCATCGTATCAGATTGTATGTATCCTATTACATTTATAAATATAGTAAACTATCAAAGAACTGCACTAAAGGATTTGTTATTATTATGAAAGCAGCTATTTCGAAGTCTTATTATTAGATGTTCTGTCCTTCATTTTCTGTTGTCAGTACTGACACATAATAGCTGAAGATGACTGCTCAATATATGCACACCAAACCAAATTGAATAATTTTCTATACATATTGTCCAGGCCAGTCGAATACGCTCTTCTTTTCCGCCCCAAATGTGTCATAATTATTTTTGATACGTTCCATTGATAAAGCTTATATTTTCAAAAAGCTGTTTGTTTTAGTAATATTATCGAAGAAGTAGCTGGTGATTTAAGAACCACATGTAAGGAAAAATAAGGCGTAAAAAAACAGTTCATTCGAACCTCTCTATCGAGACATTGTAACTGGGATTCTACTGACTTGGTAGTATCAGCTGGTGCTTACTATGCAAAAAAAATTTCAGGGTTTGAATCAACTTGAGGTTATTTTTTCCATTGAAGTGTATTATTTAAATGAAAATTGTAAATTTTGGGCGTTATTTTTTTCTTATAGTAAAGGATATATATTTTTTTCATGTAAGTTTTAGTTTTGACTTTAGATTTTGTCTGTTCATATTCGTTTCTGAGCAGTCAAAATTGTATGTATTACAATTTTTCATGTATCCGTATACATAATAAAATCAAATAAACGGGTGATTTAAGAACCACATGTAAGGATGTAACATGTAATATTTTAGAGACCAAAAATGATATTTTTAAATATCATTATTTGATAATTTTTGATATTATGATTTAAATTTTGTTGATATCTTAATTATTTTCACTCAATGAATGCACTTGCATTCAAAGCATTCTTCTCAATTCCAAATAGGTTCACAACTAACATTTGAAAAAACATGAAACTTTTAAAATTTATTAATACTGAAGATATTTAATTTGGATGTTGATTGAAATAATATTCAATATGCTTTAATTTCAGCTCGTATATGGCTTTATCGTGATTTAGCAAGACACCCTGTGCTGCAGTACATGGCATGGATTGCATTTCCTTTAACATTAATCTTGTTTTCTTCGGGTTTTGTGCATATAATAGCACCACAAGCTATAGGTTTGTGTTTGATATATTTTCATTTTAAATTTTATCATAACATTAAAAAAAAATTTCATACATTTTTGTAGTTTAAATTTATGTATTCTTTTCAATATGAATTTTGGTGTTTCATATTATTTTTTCTCTGTCATCCTATCACATTGAATTTCATTGGAAGACTTTTGAGTTAAAAATAAGAGAAACTTTGAGTTAAAAATATGAAAAATGCATTAGCATGCATTTTAACTGTTCTTTGTTATAAATGTATCTTAATAACTATTCTTTACGATTCATATTATTATATCTATACTTATAATAAAGCTCAATGTGTGTGTGTGTGTGTGTGTGTGTGTGTGTTGGCGCTCTACAGGCCAGACCATTCAACCTACAGCTACCAAATTTGGCACGTGTATACCTTGGAGGCCGGGAATGTGCACCTGGGGGTTATTTTTTCGAATTTTTAATTAGAATTTTATTTATTTAAAAATTAAGCAAAATTTTGACGTGTTTCTACTATAACTTCTGAAAATATTACCGCACAAAAAAGATTTTTACATGAAGTTAAAGATCAAAAATTTATCTTTTAAATGATACTAATGTTTTAATCTTAACATTAAATTTCTATTTTTAATGAATTTTTAAATAAATATTTTAACTATGTTTTTCAATAATTTTTTTCGTCAAAAATAAAAATGAGGATTAAGCACGTTTCGCATTCAGGAGAAAAAAATAGCTTTTTTCAAAGTGTTGCCATCACATTGATTAAAGCTCTAACTGAAAATAAATTAAATCTTTTTGGAAATGAAATCTGCAAAAATATAATTTTCGTCACGTGTCTGTAGGAAAGGAAACAAATATGAAATATTATTTTTTCTAAAAAATAAATTCAAGAAAAATTCTTTTATGATCTTTTACATTCTATATATTATTAATCCAATAAATAAGTTTTATTTTAAGGCAAGTTTTGTTTAATATGAACAAGATATCCATTCAAATCATGGCCACACAGCTAATTTGTAAACCTTTAGTAAGACAAAGATCTGTTGCGACATAAATCGTAAATATTTTATTTAAAAGTAGCAAACGATTATTTTAATAATTATAAATTTTATTTTGTAAATAGTTGTGAAATTCAGATTGCCAACAGTGATATTTTTGGAACTTTTAATTTGTTGTTTAAAAACGATGCTAGAATTTTGACTGAAAATAAGTTGATGTAAATTTGATAATATTATCTATAATGTAATAAGATTTAGTTTCATAATAAGTTTGTCTGCATTCTATTTTTATTGACGCACGAACACAACAGATATACTAAAATAGTTTAAATAGAAAATGATTATATTTTATGCAACTTAATTCAATAAATGCTCTAATAAATAACGAATTTTTGATTTTACATAAAGCTTCTGCTGTCGAAATCACGAATAACAAAATGCTCTTGAAACACTAATATTTTAAATAAAAAGAGTTAATTTCCATCCAACTAAATCAATCACTTAAACTGACTGATTTATGAAAATTTGAATATCACTATTCAATAAAAAAAAGGATAATTTTAGACTTTCCATCGATCGTTTCAAAAAAAATACGCCAATCAGCGCGCAGGTTTCTAAGAATAATTGGCCTAAGATTATAAAAATGTTGAGTTTTTCTAGATTTTTAACATTCGATACTTCATAAATAAGTCTTAGTTGATCGCAGAAAATAGAAACATTCATTCATTTATTTAAAATTTGGTGTGTCCAGAGTATTTCTCAGAATATGATACCTTACTGCATTAAATTTAGATTTCATAATTTTTGAAATATATTTATAGGCTGGAACAAAATATTATTATTGATTTCATTTCAATGCAAAACTAAAAGCTGAATTTTATGCTAAATCTGAGAAATTTTTGTTGAATTGATCCTTTGAGATATTACATAAATTATCAAAAATATTTTGTAGTTCACATAAGACTTAAATACCGAGATATTCTGTTTGCAATACTCATATTCAATAATAATAGTAGTAAATAAATAGCAATAAAGAGGATAAATAAAATAAAACGCTTGGTTTTATTAAAAAATATCATTATATTAATTGCAATTTCATCATTTTCACTTTAAATTAAAGTTGACGTTTTACCGGAAATGACAACAAATTAGCAAAATATATAGAGTAAATTGAACGAAACGATCTAAACAACAGTATAAGTTTGGTATGACTATCAAAATTTGAAGATTAAAATTGTTTTGTTTGAGAATCTATTAAGAGACCAGTTACTTAAAATATTTAATTGAAAATTGTAGCGAGCGGTAATATTGGCGAACCGGCTGGTAATAAATAAATAAATAACTTAAAATACTTAATAATAATACTTAATAATACTTACTTAATACTTAATAAAAAATACTTAAAATATTTAATTGAAAATTGCAGTCAGTGGTAATACTAGCGAACCGGCTGGTCGCCAAAGGCGGCTAGTATGTATATAAAATAAGATGTTGGTGCCGACATTTTTAGGAGATAATTTCAGTATTTCCAAAAAGAATTAAAAGTATTTTTTAAATCTTCATATGATTTTTTTAGATATCAATTTATGGATTAAATTTTTTGTGAAGTAATTTAGATTATTTATTTTCATGACTATTTGCTGAACATTGAACTCGAATTTGCATGTACAGTGGATGTAGTGATCTCTTTGTGTCCAAGTTAAAATGATCATTGTACCCAAATCACTCTTACTTTTAATAATTCAATTCTATAAATATACAGAAACAGTAGAAAAAGCAAACCACACAACATCATTCATATTATTCATTTGTTTTAATTGGAAACAAATCGAACAAGGATTGAAAAATATTAATTCACATTTAATTTTTTTAAATTTAATCAAAAAGTTATTGACACTATTATGCCCTTAAACTGCAATTTATTTTCAGTTAACACTGTTCAGACAGATAATTTTCTTAGTTTTAAGAGAAAAGGATTGATATAGAAACTTACGGGTTTTTTTCGTAAAAACTTTTTATAAAAAGCATCAACTCTTAATAATTTCTAATGAATGCAGCTCGTAATTGTCAGCTTGCTGAAGAAAACTTGTGACGAGTTGAAGTCATCATTTCAATTCAAGGGGTTAAGTTATCAAGCAATCATTGGATAAATCTTTCATATAAAGAATGTTCAGCAAAAAAATCAAGGCAAACGACTTGCAGAGTTTTGTGGGCTGGTTGTTTTATTCTCTTATGGTTTCTTTTCATTGTCTTCATGCTGTATGCCGCCATCTTTTCGATTCATCCATCATGACAAATTGTTCCTCCTGTATTTTTTAGATCTCTCCCAATTTACGTCAGCTTTGAAACAGGCATCATAATTTTCTAGATAAAGATCTGCTGATTTTTCAATGAATTAGTGTTGTCCTCTTGATTGATCCTAATAAAAACTCCATGTCGAACTGACTGAACATCGAAATAGATCACTAGTAGCGAATGATTAATCACTAGAACCGGCGAGTTTCAATGTATTTAGATATGAAAGTTCAGTTCCTTGCTGTTTCGATCAGCACATTCGTTTGACCGCTACAAGTTGCAACTATTATATTGTAACGTAGATATTCTAGTGTTGAACTCAATGACGCACACAAGAAGCAGATCTAAACCAATTTATTAACTCAACTCAGAACTGAGAACATAGTAACTGACAAATCTTCTGCTTTTATACAAGCAGAGAAAGTTCCAGAATACTCTTCTGGAGACAGTAAGAAAAGTCCAGAACACTTGTCTGGTAAACTAAAGAAATGTCCAGTATCTTCTGGAACATGAAATAAATTAAAACATAAAATCAAGGAATTAAGTATTTACATATGCTATTAATCGCATTGTCTCTAGCGGGATTCGAACTCAGGTCTCTTGTTCATAAGACTAGTGCCATGACCATTCGGCCATGGAGATTCGATTGTCTTTATTCAATGCGGCAATATCACCGATGAATTTCCAATCGCAGAGAGATTTTTTAGTGTTATGAAATTGTGAATATCCTTAATTTAGGATGCAATAAATAAGAAATCGTAGCTCAGCATTTTAAAGTTGCTCGTGATGTTTTTCTGTAACATGTGAACAAACCAAATGTGAAATACTGATACTGAATTCTATCAAAGGTTCAAAATGTAATGAATACACTTTCATACTTAAGTATGTAGCACAAATTGCTGTAAATTAAGCATAGCAAATAACAAAAAAATCATTATACTATTCATTATTATTTGTTCAAACATTATATAATTTGATTTACAATAATATTAAAAGCCTCCAAAAACCTTTATATTTTTCTTATTCTGGAGATGTCCCAATTACTAGTATGATGTGAAACCACCTTTTACTGCAGAGACAGCTGCTATTGTGTGAGGAAGGCTTACTACTAATTTTTGAAATGTTTCTGTCGGAATTACACGCCATTCTTGTAAAATAAAGCTGATAATCTCTATCTGATGTGGGTCGTATTAGTCTAGTTCGAATTCGACGTTACTATTCATCCCAAAGGTGTTTTATGGGATTGAGAATCGGACCCCCTAACTGGTCATTCCAGTTTCCTAAAATTAAAAATCGCTAACTAACGCTGTACAGCTCGTGTTGTCTGAACAACTGCAGAAATATTCCAAAAACTAGTATAGAGCCTTCTTCAAAGAGTAACAGGCGTCTTTGCAACAAAAGGTGCGCACATCATATTATTAATTGATACATTGACTTGAAACATAAGGGTGTCTGGAAGCTTTTTAATTATATTATGAATCAACATAAATTTAGAAATTTAATATTTCAGCGAATAATAATGAATATTAATATTTTTCTATTTATGCTATTTAATGTACTTCAATTTATGTCCCTTGCAGCATTCATAAATGTGAAGGTATTTAGTATATTTCTTATAGAATTCAAGTTTTAAAGAATACCAATTTGCTGATAAGTCTGTCGTCTTTTAGCTTCGTTTAAAGACCAGCTAAAATTTAATTCACTGCAATCCTGGTATCTTTCTGAATCTGAATGGATTTAACTGGATTTTTTTTAAAAAAATGTATATTGCTTTATATATCTGGCTTTAAAATTATTAAAGGAAAAATATATTTCGCTCATCTGTAGTTAATATTTACTGAAAGTGGTCGTATTTCCTCAAAACTTTTTACGGAATTCTCTTTAATTTTTAATATAATACTTCAATAGTGCTTTATCATATATTCCATTTCTATAATTTATTTGAGAACTGTATGTTTTATAAAAAAAACGTGCATAAAATTTGGATTAAAATAAAATTATATTTTCTCGAATATGCGTACATATTTTTACGAAAATGTGTTTAAATATTACCGTCAGCATATGAAAATATTTTTCGAAGATTTATTATCTACTTTCGATAAAATAGGATCAGCGCTGGTAATTTTCTTAATCAATTTCTGATCGGTAACTTACACGCTGTCCAGACCAATTTTTCATATTAAAACGTGAGTTCAGGAGTATTTTTTTATGTAGCTGAAGTTTAAAGGCAGTTCGTCCAGCCTTTCTGGATAAATTTGATAAAATGCATAAATATGAAAGTGTCCGAATACTCTTGATTGCAAAATGTACTTTTACCTTTTTATAAGATATTTTTATAGAAATATTTTCATGCATTTAATACACCTTAAGTTCTCTCTTAATACACTGTGAATAAGCTTATAGTGTTCTTTGTTAAATATATCAACCTTTAGTGTTTTAAAATTCGTCATTTTATTTTTCATTTAAGTATTTCAAGGAAACCAGAATCTGTGTATTTCCAAATTTTAAAAATAAATTAGCTGCTATACATAAAAGATGGATTCACATATGAGTTTACGAAAACAAACTATTGTAGTTATATTGCTTTATTTTCTATGTATTTTAAGCATTCATTAAGATTTCTAATATCTTTGCTTGTAGTTTTTATTGTATTGTAACACAATTTATAAATTAAACTTGAAGGAATTTTATTTTAACGTGAAAAATGTTGGTATTTATCAATAAAGGATTGTGGCTTGTTATAATTTTTAGAGATATAGATGCATAATTATAGTTCTATATTCAGTTAATTAAAATGGATATCCAGACCATTTGAATAGATTAAATTTTTCATTGTCCAGAAATATAAAGTTTGATGCCATATAATATAGATATCTATATATTTGCATTTTTGTTTGTTTTTAAAATTTGTTTTTAAAATTTTTTTAACAATTAAAAAGGCCACAATAATGCATAAAAATATGATGCAGAAAATTAAATCTTAATATTAAAATTTCTAAACTAAAAATAAATTTTAAAAACTTATGATTTTTTTTAATTAAATTTATCAACCAGACCTAAAAATTTATTTAAATTATTATTTTAAAAAAAATTGTTAAATTTTTTAAAGCTTGATGCAAAATTCCTTTAATTTTGTGATGTTAATTACAGTTATTATTTAAATACTTCCTTGTTTCAAATGAAGTTCTTCAAAGGTTTTCTTTTCAAAAACGTTTCTATGGGACTCATTTTTGTAATTCTAAGTGCTATGACAATTTCTACGGAATGTTATTTAAAAAATTATTTTATTCATTGATTTTTTATTATTTTGATTTTTTTTTTCAAATTGTTCCCACATTACATCATGATTTTCTTTGGTTTTTGTTATAATTAATCTGTAATTTGTTAATTAATCAGTAAATAAAGCCTTTTTCCTATACTGCTTTAGGGGTATTGAGTTACTAAAATGTGAAATTATAAAATAAATTAAAAATGTTCAACCTTGGCAGTATAGTTCAGGTATTTTAATATTTTATTATAATTTAAAAAATTTTTGCATTGCATAAAATTACATTCCTTGCTTTAGTTATTATTTTAAATATTAGTATGGTTTAAACATTTTATAGTTTGATTTAAATTTTAAATGAATTGCATAGGTATCATTATGACTTTTTTTTTTTTTTTTTTTTACAGGTTCAGGCATTCCAGAAATGAAAACAGTTCTCAGAGGTGTAGTACTGAAAGAATATTTAACATTCAGAACTCTAGTTTCTAAAGTTGTGGGACTTACATGTTCATTAGGAAGTGGATTGCCAATTGGAAAAGAAGCAAGTTATAGTCTTACATTTTACCGACTTTATTTATTGTTCAAAGAAGTCGAATTTTCTTTCATAATCTAATCAAAACTTGTTTGATTTTAAGACATTTTCTTAATAGATGTATATTTATACTTGTAAGATTTGATTTTTCTGTCTTCCTTACAACTTTTTTTCGAATGTGCTGACATTTTCTTTATATTGTCATTTCTGGCTTTTCTTCATTTTTTAAAAATTGAGTTTTTGCTTAGTTTTAAGCCAAATTTTCTACTTCATAGGCATATAAACTCTTTGAACTTAATGTTTGCATCCTTTTTTAAAAGAAATTTTATAAAGGTTTCATAAAAGATTTTTTTTTTAATTCTCTGAACATTGTATTTAGATATCAAGATTTTAGTTGTATGTTTTAAAATTAAAATTTCATTGTATTTAAAAAAAATTTGTAATGAAGTTTAATATTATGGTAAGATAATATAATAATATCGATGGGCAAATTTAATAAAATGCTTTATCATCAGAAAATGGATATGATGGCTTAAATGAAGTTTGTACTGAAATCTTTAAATTTCACTTTGTGAAATCTTTATATAATAATTCTTTAAATCTTATTTTAGGGTCCTTTCGTACATGTGGCTAGCATAGTAGCTACACTTCTAAGTAAATTAGTAACATCATTTAAAGGAATATATGAGGTATGCATTTATTATCATTAACAAATCCTGTTTCATATTTCTGATTTAAACTTATTTTCTATCTGCAGTGCATGCATTACTTTTAATTGATCAATGATTCTTATCCATCTATATTGACATATTCTGTCATTATTTTACTTTAATATTTAAAGGTTTTTCTGTGCAATTGTTGTTTGAAGACTTAATAGAATTTATTAAATTCCTCTTACATTTAATGTGACAATTCATTATGATTTAGCTCTTTTTTATTAGCATAAAGCCTTTTAAAAGATGTTTGAAAATATTTTATTGTTATTAAATTTGTCATTTATTCTGCTTTCCTACCACTCCTATCTGTTTTTCTTTGAACATTTTAATTATTGAAGGGTTAATTGACTTTCGCAGATAATCATGATTGCTGTTATTCAATTTAGAAAAACTAAAATTGTTTAGAGAAATAAAACTTGGATTGTGAAACCAACCAGTTTACAAAATAATATAATGAAACTCTTGCATCCATATTCTTTCATTTATTAAATATACATACTTGCGCCGTTTACTTACAGTGTTGTCTATCCTCCGTCAGATAGTTTAGAAAATAGTACTGTTATTGCTTTAACTTTTTAACTATTACTGCCTATATCATACTTAAAAAAAAATAATCTGTTATAAAAATATGCGGATTATTATGAAGTTTGAAAGTTATTCTAAAACTGTTTAAAGTTATTTTGAAACATTTTTATTATTCATTTTTTACATTTAGAATGAATCCAGAACAAGTGAAATGCTTGCTGCTGCTTGTGCTGTTGGTGTTGCCTGCAGTTTTGCTGCTCCTATTGGTGGTTAGTAATTTACGTTATTGTAAAATCTAGCATACATTTTGTTGATTTCAGCTTTATAATTTTTTAACCTTAAATTGTTTCGCATAAATTATTTGATAATAATGAAATATAATATTTCATAAAATGTGATTATTATTATATGATGCCCATCAAATATATATTTTTATTCTTTTGCTAAAAATGGATATTATTGCTTAATTCAAATGTAGAAGACTAGTCTTTTATTGCAAAAGCTCTAAAATACATAGGTTGTTTACTTGAATATATATTGATATGATTTTAGTAATTGAAGCGGAAAAACGAAAGGGAATGAAAATGTTATGATTTATAATGTTACAGAAATCATCCACTAGGTGTTCGGGGCAAGAAGTCCAACAAGTTTGATAAAGAATAACGAAGCTGTATTCCACTAGAAATCACGAACATATGACAGTAACAGCCGAGGTATACGCATAGAATAACGCCTGCAAAAAACACACATAGCGCTTGGCGTAAACAAGAGAGTTCTTTCTGCGTTCAACACTCCAAAGAGAGAATCCACTTGATTGACTCGCTTTTATAAAGGTTTTACGACTGGGTATGGAATTTTCTTGACGAATCTTCGGATCTTGGTTCTTAATAGAGATAGAGCCACAATTCTGGTATTTTCCAGAACTTTCATTTTTGTTTCCAAAATCAGATGTCATTTATCTTTTTCCGATTAAAAATATCTTTACATCTTTCTTATTATGAGACTAATTGAGCAGTGAAGCAGTCTTACTGATTCATAACATTATTGTTATCACTCACATTTTCGTACAGTTCTCTAGCTACAGAAATATTGTTGATCCGTATATCACAGTACCATAAAAAAACGGAATCCGCAATATTAAACAAAAATTATGACATTCGCTTCCTCATAGAAAAACCCGCTTTTAATTTTTAATACACACTTCTAATTTTATGTCTAGGTTAAAACGTATATGATTAAAAAAGGGGAGTGTTACATTATACTTATAATTTTTTTCAAAATTGCTGATTTTAAAATTCAGATATCTTTTTGGTGAACATAATTTAATATTAAGTATATATTTGAAAGATAAGTTCTGCTCATTATTTGTTGTATTATTATATTCTTTAAATATGTGTGCACAGTAGTAGTGTCTGTTACAACTAATTATGAAACTTTTTTACAATATTTTTCATTTGTACCTGACAAAATTGTGATTTAATATGTGCAACAAATAGGTAAATAAGTTAATTGTTTTAAATTATATAATAATATTCGTCAAGCTAAAATTTTAATAGATATTTTTGTTTAAATTAATTATCAATTTATAGCATTCAACACTATGCCACTTTTATAAGTAAAATATGTTTTTTTTTTCACATCCTTTACTCTAGTTTTTTCTGTGTTTTTTTTAAGGCGTACTTTTTAGCATAGAAGTCACATCAGTTTTCTTTGCTGTGAGAAATTATTACAGAGGATTTTTTGCAGCTTGTTGTGGCGCAATGGTCTGGCGATTGCTTGCTGTTTGGTTCAAAGATGAAGGTATTATAATTAAATCACTATTATGATTAATTTATGTGAATTATTTTACATAGTATTTTAATTTCGAAAAGATATTTGTGAAGGAATATTATAAAAGTTAAAATGTTTTATATCATAATCCAAGTTAAAAGTCATCGTAAACATCGCTAATATAAATTTATAGAAATTGCTACATCATGCACTTTATAGGGAATTTCGAAGGCACATGGTTTTTGAACATTATTGATATTATCTTTAATTGCACATTTTTTTAGATTGTTTTAGACACATTCATCAATAAAAGGCAGCACATTAGACGCCTAGCAATTCGTGGCCAGTAAAAAATATTGTTGAAGCAAAGCTTTCATAGCACTCTATATATAATATAAAATTATAAAAATATTGTGATTTTGAACATTGTTTATTTTGATTAATTTATCAAGTTTGAGTAAGTTTTTATTGTACTGAAAACATTCAGAACGAATTTCAAATATGAGAACTGGATTTGAGAGCGTTTTAACGATTTAAATTCTTGTGAAAGCAAATTTACCTTCTTTTCAAATTTTCAAGTGTTGATCTAAATTTTCCGGAAAAATAGATCTAGGTATTGAGATATAGAGAAAAAAAAAGTCGAGATATCAATATAAAACTAGTTCCTAAAATTTTCGAATTTAATTCCAGTTTGAAAGTAAGCTTGTGTTAAGTCTAAGATACCTGAATTTTACAACTATTTGTCAATCAGATTTAGAAGCTTCCGAAAATTCAAATATGAAATGATTTTCATAATATGAAAGTGTCCATCATATCAGTTCGAACATTCTACACATATGACGGGAGTGCAGTAGATTCGCATCTGACGTAGTTAATTTGTCTTTCTCTATATAAATTCGTTTTATTAAAAATTGCCTTTATTTATTTATTTTTCTTCATTCATACGAAATTTTTTCAGTTTACTATTCCCTCATTGTATGAGAAGCTCCGTTATATTGAGACAACAGTCATTTTATCCTATTAGTGTATTAGGAATTTACGTTGTTCCGTAATCTATTATAAATTACATTTATCAGTTTTAGAAATTAAATTTTGTAATGCATTACAGTATTTGTTATTTTTGAAAATTCTTTCTAATGTATTTTTGAAATTTCTACAGGAATTTATGTATATTTATCGCACATTATCGATTTATTTTAGACGATATATCAGAATTTGGAAACCTAACTGTCATTTTAACTTCATACTTTTCCTGGAAATTCTTACTCTAACAGTTACTATATTTCTCATGCTTTAATTGTAATCTTTTTAGGATCTTTCCAAAAATAATTCGATAGATGTTTCTGAAAATACTTATGCTTTATATAAATTTAAAATCTCCCCCACTTCCAAATTTTTTAAATGCGCATTTGTTGAAATGTTTTTTTTTTTTCATTTCTTTTTGAAGAATTCTGTGTGTTCTATATTGATATAAATTTTGTATTTGGTAGCATTTTCATTATAACATTTTTTTCTTCTCTCATTTTTATATGTTTACTATAGAATATGTATGATATGAACTCCAAAATTTTCTTCACGTTTTGGAAAATGTTTAAATATACCATTATGTGGTGAAATTAAAATTGTTATGGACATTTATAACTTCCTTCACAATGAAAAATTTATTTTCAGAAACCATTACGGCTTTATTCAAGACAAATTTTTCAGTTGATTTTCCATTTGATCCTCAAGAGCTTCTTGCATTTGCATTGATTGGGTTAGTGTAACATACTTTATTTTAATATAGATTGCATTTTTGGTTTAAATTCATTGTTCAAACTTTTTAATTTTCGCCTAAAATGATATTTACCTCATTGAAAATCTAAATATTTATATTTTTTAATTTGATTAGCTAGTATTCTACTTTTTTCGGTATTTACTTATAAAGTTCAAATTATCTTCCTTATTTTATATGGTATTTTCTATCCTTCAAGTTGTGAACACTAAATTTGATTATTTTGTACTATAATTTTCTGTTGAAAGTTTGAATGAATGAAGCTTTATTTGTGCTAATTTCTAAATAAAAATGCACGTCTTTTGCCTGTATCCTAATAACTGGATTTTTCTGTAGGAGTTAATATGTATGTTAAAACCTATATAAAGATAAGTACGCAAATCATGTGGAAATGAACCATATTTTCGGTAATTAATGTTCCAGATTTTCTCTCAATAGAATTTCGCATTTAATGTACAACTCGCATTTAATGAACAGCTTTGAAATAAACTCTTAGAAATCGTTCTATGTATTATGACAGATTGTTTTGAAAAACCTAATGTTTATAATGTATAATTTTGCAAACCTAGAATTTAAAAAAAAATACATTGCAGAAGATCTGTGTGCAATAAAAGTTTTGGTTCTGAAAAACTCAGGATTTCAATATTATTTATTTTACCGTTTTTTGCCCATAATAGACTTTTTTTATCGATGAATTAAAAAAAAAATGCCGCTTATTCAGAAATATGTCTTTTTTTGTATTGTTTTCAAAATATATTTTTTCATGAAAATTTTTTTTTCCTTTTGTGATTTCAGTGCTTTTTGTGGATTTGCTGGTGCTCTTTTTGTTTGGATGCACAGGCAAATTGTGTACTTCAATCGAAGGCACAAGAAAATGAATTCCTTTCTACAGCGAAAGTAAGGTTACTGTCAAATTACAACTTTTAAAAAAATTAATTGTATCAGCATTTCTTGCCCTTGTTGCTTTCTATAAAAAATGAACTAAAGCGTTTTCCTAATTAAGTTTACATATATACAATGTTATATAATTTTACTTTTTGATTAGTTTCTATCCTTATTCTCTATTTATGTTCCCTTCTAAAAACGCGAGTTGGAAAATACATTAAATATTTAATAATATATCTTATAAAATTTATTTTGAATAAGCTTAAATTTATATTATAAACAATTATTTTATTATTTTTTTACGATGAGGTTTTTTTTATTATTTTCTCTTTTTTTAAAACAAATATTTACAGAATCATTTTACATTGACATTCTTTTATTCATTTCTTCCAGATTTTTTAAATTTTAAAGAGCAGAAGAGTATGAGCTTTTTGTATTGTACAATAGTTATAATTATTTGCCTGTCATTAATATCAGTCATTTTCTTCTATGGAGATGCATATCAGCATCTCTGGAATTTAAATTTATGACTCAGAAACTTACAAAAATGAAACAATTTTCAGATATATTTATATCAGTTGAATAATTTATTATAGCATCATACTATTGATTGTCCATAGAAATTGCATAGAAATATATAAAGAAAACAGTTAACATATGGAGAGTATTAATGATAGCAATAGTGCGAGATGTAAAAACTTATAATCTTGTTCAGAATTGTAATTACTTTTCATCATTTCTACTGTTACATGATCTATATTGGTTTCTGATCTGAATTTGATTTGAGAAGATTCGCTTGACAAATGTTACACTTCTTCGGGTTTTTTAAACATTAATTTTATTTACATAATGTTTCATTTAATGAATAATTTTCAGGCAGTACTAGAAGCTGTATACTTTATTATTCCTTAATATTGATTCTATTATATCAAAAAATAATTTAATAAGAATTTGTAATTTTTTCGCTAAAATTATTGATGTTCATGAATATTATATTTATGATTGATGCATCTGAACATATTTTCTTTGTTACAGTCGTTTTATGTATCCTGCTGTCATTACAATTGTTATATCTAGCTTGACTTTTCCTTTAGGATTAGGACAATTTATGGCTGCAGAAGTAAGTTATCATTGAAGATTGAATTTTACTTTCTAAAGTATTGTGTCAAGTGTTGAATTCACATGTGGCATTTTATCTATTTCTAATATATCTGATTTCGTAATTATGAAAATTGGCAATTTATTTAATAAATTTGTAAAAGTAAGTTACATTTTTCAGAAATTACAAAAGCAAAATTTCACTCTATTTTAGCTTTATGCTACTGACTGTTTATATTTATGTTATAGACCAAATAAAAAAAATTAATAATTTTTAAGCATGATAAGTGTTTTTTTAATCTCACTTTTTCTTTTTAATTTTTTACTTTAGGTAAGCTTCTGTAAATTCGTTTATTAAATGTACATATATATTTTTCTACGGTTTGTATATATAGTAAATTACGCGATTTGAAATTTATGGAGTTACTGCTAATGAGTTCTTTTCCTTTTCTTTAATTGATTTGATGATTTTAGTTTCCTTCGAGGCTAAAGGAGCACACAAAAACAATATTTTTTTTCAAAATAAGTTCATAATTTGAAAATTGTAGCACGCTAAATTATTTAAAATTTTTCTTATTTTAATAGCTACTTTTTTCTCTCTTACTGAATTTACAATCATTGCATTTAGATTATAATATAATTTTACAGTTCTTGCATCTTTGATATAAATTGTTCTTTTTATGTGCATTTACTTTGTGGTAAAACTTATTCATATTATTTCTTTTTGTTAGCTTACAAATCATGAAGTGATGAATGAATTGTTTAGTAATATTACCTGGTCCGGGACTGACCTGGAGGTGGATGATAAAATCATCGTCAGCCATTGGATAACACCTTATACAAATATATACATTAATCTTGCGATATTTATTGTTATGAATGTAAGTTTAATTTTTTGTTTGTTTTCCAGTTCATTACTCCCATTTTCCATGCAACTTCTGACTATTTCAATATATTTCAGTTTATTACAACTACTGTATGTGCTACCCTACCAGTTCCTGCTGGTGTTTTCATTCCCGTCTTCCGCATTGGTAACGTACAGATTATCTTCCATACATTATTTTAAAATATTTTATTGGAATTTTGAGATTTGACTTTAAGCCTGCTACGGTATTAATTTTAGGTGCTGCGTTTGGGCGTTTAGTTGGAGAATGCATGGCGGCTTGGTTTCCTGAGGGCATACGTATGGGTGATAACATTTTCAAAATTTTGCCTGGAGGCTATGCAGTCGTAGGTGGGTTTCTTTGTAAGAGTCTGAAAATTTGATACTGTATTGATTTGCTGAATATAAATTGCTATTTAAAACCTTGTTTTGCTTGTGTTGAATTGAATTATGCATCTTTCTTTAAAAGAAATATTATTCAGTTAGTATAATTACAGCAAATATGCATTTATTTTAAAGAATAAAATTTAATTACTTTGAAATATTTCTGGCTTTAAACATGCGTCTATGATATGCTACGTGTAATCATAAATACCTTTATTTTCAGTTATTAGAGCATTTTATATCATGAATTACAGTAAAACAAAATATTCTAATAGTTGTTCATAGAAAACACGAGTGAAGCATGGAATTTATTATGTCTAAGTTATGCTTTTTAAAGTGCTATAAAGAAAAGCCTGCCTATTTTACACGACTTAATTTTTTTGCGTATTTATGATGGGATTGTGTCTTGTTGAATTATTCTTTCGTCATACTGTATTTCTTTCATCAAAATATTTTTATTTATATATATTGATTGTAATAATGGTATTATGAATGGTAGCTTGTCTATTCGAGATGTAGGACTGCAGCGTTTCCTAAAATCATTTGAAAAATTTGTTTTTTTTTTCTCAGTATTTGCTAATTTATTCGATGCTATACTGAAATTCTGGTGAGCTAACACAGAAACTGATCATTTTCTAAGGACTCAAAAAACGTAATTTAAGTACGAAATTTGTCTGTTGCTCCACAGAATTTCAAAGCATAGTCATATTCTGAAAAATTAATATCGCATTGTTCTGTGAAATTAGAATGATACATAACGTCGTTTAGTGCACGTTTGTCAGGATGCCTGTAAAAAAAGGGATGATATTTGTCGTCTATATGTGGATCGCTGTAGAATGTTTCTACCACTGAATGGTACTCAATTAATTGGTACGTTTCTTTTTGTTTTGTTTTCATCTATTCAAATATTTCTCTAGCTTTATTTTATTTGTTACTTAGCAAATAACTTTAATACTTACTTGAAAACAGAGCTTCAGACTATATATATCGTATTTTTGTGCTTGTTTCTTTGATTATGAATCAGTTAAGACGAATGGCAATAATCATTATTCATGTGAAAGAGCAAAAATACATATGAGCTCTTTTTTTTAGGATTTTGAAGTACCGCTAAAAGGTTGGAAAAGGGGTTGGAATATTTAGTAGTCTTATTTCTGTTGCTTGAGGATAACTTTCTTTTTCTTCTCTTTTTTACTGCTATTGATATTACTGCAATGAATAAACAAACAAACAAACAAAAAACTATTGCTTTTGTAATTTACTTGAAGTGCAGTCAATTCATCAGCGGGTAGTAAAAGAATTTCTACTAAACAAAATGTTTTTTTGGATGTTTGTGTCTATATTTCAACCCATAGGAATAGTTTTCTACAGCTTTGTTTGTTTTTGCCATGAAGTTTTCCACGTATTTATTTTTTCATTAAAGTATTTGACCTTTAATTTTATGTGTTTATTCTTACATTTTTCCATGAATTATTTTCAAATTAAAAAGGAATTGTATTAATATTAAGCAGGAATTAAAACTCCAAATATGTTAGCTAATGTTATATTCGTAATAATAATTTATTTACCTTTTTCTTCTCTTTTGAATTTTTAGGAGCTGCTGCTTTGTCAGGAAGTGCAACACACACAGTGTCCACATCTGTCATTGTATTTGAGTTAACTGGGCAGATGTCTCATATTTTGCCAGTGATAGTAAGAAAGTGTTTTATAAGCTGTCGATATTATCTTAACTGAGTACATATTTCATTGTAAAATATGTTTAATAATTTGTGTATCTTGTTTGATTATATACCTGGTTTTATACCTCATTTAACAGTAAACAAGTTTAATTTTGCAAGGACATTTTCATAGAATTTTAGATAAGTAAAACTATCTGAAATTCTATCGATTGTAATGAGTGTTATTACCCCAGAGAACATAAATTCATTAGAAATTGTAAAATACGACACAATTACAAAACTGCAGTAATTAAAATTTATTTATTCTTGTTTCATAAATAAAATATGAATCTGATTAGATAGCTGTATGAATAGAAATTCAACTGGCCTTATTATTAATTATTGGGAGAAAAGTGCAGGGAGATTCTCTAGATATTTTTAAATCATTAGTAAATATATTTGAATGTAAGAAATTAACTTGTTAATAGATTTTTAATAAAAAGTGTAAATATATTTTTCATTAAGGCTGTGAACTGGAAGTAAATGAAAATTGTTGGTACTTAAGACTAACAAGAAGTATTGCTTTCGATACATTTTGTAATTCTTAAGTTTAATTAATATTAAACCTATAAATAACAAGATAAAGACATTTTTTTAACTAATGATTTCATTCAATGCTGGCATAAGTTTCAGGCATAAAACTTTCTTTTGTTACACTGCATAACACTAGTTCAAAATTCTACATCATGTTATAAAACTATAACTTCATTTTAAAACAAAACAGTTTTGTTGTAGTATTCTTGTACCCGTCTTATAGTATTCTTTATTTTACATTGCATTTTTTTCGTTATTTACATTCACTATTTTACAGATCTATTTTTGTTTCAGTTATATATTTACTGAGAAATTGAGACACTTTTATACATCTCTTAGTTCTGCAAAAATTTCTATTGAATAATTTTGTTATCACCCATCTTATTAGTAAATTAACTGATTATAAACAAGTTTTAAGGACATTCAGAAATTAATGTAGCAGTAATGACGTACAAAATCTACTTCATCTGCTAACTGTTGGTGTTAAGAAATAAACATTTGATTAATTATTCAATATGGTATGATTTTTAAGAACAAAGGCCATTTTTTTTCTTTTACTAAAGAAAATTTAACCAGAATAAAAGACTTACTAGAATTGGTTTCAAGGCTGCATTCCCAAAAGTTAATGGCAATAATACTCTCAGTCTCCCAAAAGCAGAAAAGAAAAAAAAAAGTTTTTGAATTGTCTCTAAATCATATATCTTGACTGCAGGGTTAAAAAAATGTTTGATGTCTTTGGATTCTGAATTTTTAAATTCCAATGAAATAAATTCTTATTAATGTACAAGGTGATTAAGAAAAACCTGTCCCGATATATGAAACCGTAACTGGCATACGGTTCACAGGAAAGGGTTAAAATGTTGTTCAAGTTATTTTGAGGTATGCGCTCAAGAATCGTATGTAAAACAACAGTTAAGCTCTAGCAGTTACGACTACAGTGGCAAAATTTTCAAATGTTAACACCAACTATTTTTTATTTGTAATGTGTTCCCCATAGCAAAAAACCATGAATAGCGTTGGAATGGAATATGTAGCACGAAAATCACCAGCGGTAGACAGACTAAGAAAATAAAGAGAAAACAACCAATTACAGCATAGGAGCACAGAAAGCAAAACTTTTTATTGTGTTTCCCAAATTTTCTATTTGACTTACTTCAACCACTATAGCACTTTACTTGCGGCAGATGGTGCCTTAGAACCAAAGCATGTGCCATGCCTAAAAGAATTTGTTGAACTTCACGTCTCTGTTATTAGCTTCTCTCAAATTGTCAGTAAACTGGACAAACTTCAAGGGGGAACGCTTGCCTCGTCTGAAGAATCACTGGTATTTTTGTTCTACATATACCGTTCCAATGCTATATATTGTTTTTTGCCATGGAGAATACATTCCAATAAAAAAAAAGTCGGTGTTGCCATTAGAAAATTTTGAAATTTTTTCTCTGTGACCGTAATTGTTAGAGCTTAACTGTTGTTTATCATGTGATTTCTGAACGTATGCCTCAAAATATTTTGAACCAAAATTTTATTACGTTCCTGTGAATGGTATGATAGTTACGGTCTTATATATCGGGATATTTTGTTTGTTTGTTATTAGTTACGGTATGGCATCTCAGCATTGTTTCTAGCCTTTAGTAGTTCACTCAATTTATTATACATTATTTTTTTCTGTGTGCATTTAAGTAGGCATTTAAGTATTGTGTGCATTTAAGTATTGTTGAATACACATTTTTGCTAATTCACTGGTATGGATGTAAAGTATAAAGATGATAATATATATGTATAAGGTGATATGTAAATTGATGAATTTTTAATAGTATGTTAATTATGTTATGAAGCATTTATTCTCCTTAGTTTTTCTGTATATCCAGTTTGAAATGCATGCGCTGAAACATCGAATTTTTTGAAATTTGTTAATCCATAACTGTTTATCATTTCTTGTGATTTACTGCAATATTTAATGAATGTATAAGTAATGTTGCTATTTTACTTTTATAGATTGCTGTATTAATTGCAAATGCTGTTGCTCAATCACTTCAGCCATCCATATACGATAGCATTATTCAAATAAAAAAACTTCCATATTTACCTTCTATCATATCCACATCATCACAGTAAGTTGACATCTGTATTATTCGTATAAATTTCGTTTTTGTAATTAAAGTAATATTCTGGCGTTATTTATTATATGTAATCAAAAATGCTTCGTTTCTCATGCAAAATGTCATGACATTATCTCTGAATTTAAAATTATCTCAGTACTAGTTTAAGAGCATCGCTAAACGATTCCATAATTTTTGTGTTAAATGAATATCGTTCTTTTGTATCGTATATTAAAATATATTTTACTGCCTTAATTTTTATTTCTCAGATTAATCTTTTGTTTTGTAGAGCTCACAATGTATATGTCGAAGACATAATGGTTAGAGATATTGTATACATATGGGAAGGAGCAACATATCGAGAAATTAAGTCTATACTTAAAAGTAATAAAAGGCTTCAGTCATTTCCTTTGGTGGAATCATCAGGTAAGAATTACTTATCTCATATATTGATAAATTACCTTTCACGCGGTAGTATGGAATATTCGATATTCCGAATCATCCTGACTACTTTGAAATTGTTTTCGTTTATTTAAAAATTCAGAATGAGACTTAGTTCGAACAAGGAGCATTTAAAATAAAAGTTATGTTAAAATAAATATTAACAGAGCATGAAAATGTCCACTTTTTTGCATATTAAGAATATGTCAGCATTTTAATTAAAAATTCAGTTTCATGTTTCTATAACAAATTAAAAAATTATGAACTTACAATTTTAAAATAGATTATTAAATACTGTACGTGAGGGTGTGCATGTTTGCTAATTTTTTCAACATTTTATGACACAATAGAAATAAAAATATTTAATTTTGATCCTTTTGTTTAGTGTTAAATTTATTAACATGCATGCAAAAGACCTTGTTCTTTGATTTATGCCCAAATTTAAATATTTTGCGATTTAAAAATTTTTAAACTCTAATTTTGCTATTTTTTTTGTATTAAAAATTACTCTTTTAATGATAAATATATGTGCAAATTGCGTAGAATATCTTTTGTTTTCATAACAAGAAGTTTAGGTCAATAACTATTTTATATTTTTAAAATTAAAGTCCATATTTAAATAATAAGTCCAAAATTTTATTTTAATGTAAGAAGTTCAAAATTTTATTAGTTCATAATTTAGAAACAAATAGACCTAAACTAATAAAATGTGGTTTCCGGGAAGAACTTTTGATGTAGTTTTGAAATTGTGTTGCTATTGGAAATTTTGAAGTTTTTAATTTTATACATAGACGGCCCCGTATAAAATTTTTAATTCAAAACGTTTTGAGAATATGTTAATTCCTTTCAAATGACACCTTTTCTATGATTGCACGATGAAGAATGCCAAAATGAAGCTGAATAGCACGACTTTTTTTTTCTCCGCGATTATATGTAGATATTTTTTTTTAATTATTTTGCGAGTGAATATTTTTTATAAAGTGCAATCAGTTGTTATTGATTATTGGATAAAAAAAATTGATGAATGTTTCAGATCTTTAAAAAATTGTATTTTGATTGATTTCACTGAGTGAACATTGATTACTGAAAGAAAGTACATCTCGTTTTGTGCTGGATTTGAATATTGTTCAGTTTCAAGCTGAAAACACAACATCAATTGACATTTTACAGCCAGATTTATGGTAAACATGGTAGGATATGTGGCTGTAATGAAAATATTCATTTTTTTATATTACTTTATCGTGGAAATGAAGCATGGCTGTTTATGGTATAAATGATTTACATCTTTTTCCAGAAAAAAGACTTGAGAAAATTCTGAAACCTTAACAAAATGCAGTAGATATCGCAACAAATTTCAGAACTGTTTTTGAAATTTAAAAATTTTGATAACATTTGAGTAAAGTAGCATTTTTTTTTAAAAAAATACAATTTCTAGATAAATAATTTTTGCAGTACTGTTTATTTCTGAAATAATAAACCGCCAATTATACAGGTAGTTTACAGAAAGCTGAATTTCAGACATTTCAACTACGATTCAAGTGTAGCTTAAAAATGGTAAGAAAAATGACATTCGTATTTTTGCATCTTAGACTATGTTTACATTTTTCTACTAATAATAAAGATGAATGTGTTCGTGTATTGGCGCATTATAAGATTAACCAAATGAACTATAGCTGCCAAAATTAGCTCATATATACCTTGAAGTTGGAAAAGGAGTGTCTTCTTTAAAATTTTAATTAGAATTTTAACATTTTCATTGTCTGTACGGTTATAACCGTCATTCGCATATTAACTGCATCACAAATACAGATGACACATATACCCAGATGACCATCAATAAAAAAAATAACAAAAGTGTGGATTTTTTTAGTTGTCAGCTCACTAAAATACTAGTTTAGGTATGTTTCGAAAAAAAAAAAAAACTTAGAAATTAAAAATATGGCATTACTAGTTTTACGTACATTTTTAAAGTGTCCATAAATGTGTTAATTACTTAAGAATTAAGCCGAATTTTGGCGTTTTCCTCGATAACTTTCAAAAATATTATTGCAGAAAAGTAAATTTTACATCATTGCGATATTTAAAAAATTTTCTTTTTAATCATACCAATTTAATAACCGTATAAATTTTTTCTCGCGTTTTTTGTGATTTTTAAAAATATTTTTTCCTCCTTTCCGAAAATAGTTTACATTGTTGCTCTGAAACCCAAATAGTTTTCATAATTTCATCACATATTTAATCGCGTGACTTTCTTTCATCCTTGAAAATTAAAGAAGAATGATCTGTGTATTAAGAAATGTGTGCAGTTTACAAAACGAATAAAAATATGAAGTTACAATATCGCAAAATTTAGATAATAAATGAAAAATACATTTACGTGTTTAAAATGATATGATATCATCAGAACGGTCTGTGCGAGAAAAATTTATGTAAAGAATGAACCGAGCACGTGCAATTAAAATAATATAGCTTTATTGTCTGATAGTTTGGCGGAATCATGAATATGAAGTAATATCTAGATGAGTTAACTTAAATAAAAACAATATCCCCGGCGAACCAGCTGATCGTCAAAGACGACAAATATGATAATAAAAATTGCCACATTTATAATATGCAACTTTAAAAAAATTAAAGGCAGATGACATTGATTTTTTCTAATGCTGTGAGCTCCTTACATCTGTTTCCACATTTTGAGTTGTGATAATACAACTCAAAGATAAAGTCACAACCCGAGTTTTCAAGAATTTTAACAGTTTATTCTTTCACTATTCAGGTGTTTAAAGCTCAGAATTGGTGAGTTAACATATTGTATCAGTAAATATATAAGATTCTTGATCTTGTCCCTTATTGATAAATCCCAAATTGTATCTTCACCTTCACCTGTTGCAATTACATAAGGATAATATGAATCAGTGGTGAACCCAAGTCCTTCAAAAAATTGATTGTTGATTCAAAAGTTGTATGATTTATTTATTGAAACCTTGTCTTTCTCGCATACGCAATCCTTCCTGCATTCTAAAATTCTACTTAACATTTCAATATCAATTACTCCTCACAAACCTTAAATTCGTGGTGTGGTATACGAAAATAAATTCTTATTTCGTCATTCTTGCTAAGCACGTTAATATAAAAAAGAAACAGAACTGAATTGACAAAATACATAAAAGCTCATTATTTGCATTGTCATATTGCGCTTATATTGGAAATCCAACCAAATGCTATAAGTCTCGCAAATTTGTTCATTCAAGTGCTGTTTGTCATGGATAGCAAGTGGTGTGCATTAGTTGGACAATTTACTATTGATGATTTCTCGGAATCAAAATATGCGAACTGTACATAGACATATGAATCAAAATAAAAAAAAAATTATTCAACTTGGCTTCAAGAAAAAAGAACACAGAAATCAAAGGCAACAAAAATATATGCTATGTTTAAGCATGGTCATTTGCTTTACCAAGATAATTAAGGAAAGCAAATCCACAGAAGCAATTGAACGGTTTGCTCAAATCGATACAGTTGTTAATTGTATGTCCTGTACTCCATTTAAAATATCAGTTTCAACTCTTACTGATGACAAAATTGGTAATTTTACATATCCATCTAAAAAGAGAAAATGTGACCAGAGTGCCAATATTCAGTCAAATAAAATACAATGCAATTCCAAGTGACCGATTTTAATTAACATCTTGGTAATTCAAATGAAATATTTGTTCTGGACATTCGATCCATTCTGATGCATTTTGGACAATGAATATAATTTTGACTATCACTTCCAAACAAATTGAGTTTGGATTTATCGCTCCAAAGGATAGTCTTACAATCTTTGGTTGTCCACGTTTCGTGCTTCTAGTGAATTTCAATCGGATTTCCCTATTATTTGCTTGAACGCGAAATCTTTTTAGAGGGACGTTTGCACACAATCCAGCGGCATCCAGACGACGTCTTATGGTGTCCTTATTCACTGCCGGTCTATGTTTGGTGACCATCTAGCATATGTGAACAATGTTCTTGCTTGGGTCGGCAACAGACTTCCTTCGGATTAACGCATCTTGGCTTTGAATCATTTTTTTTTTTTTTTTTGCAGACCGCTCGCATCTTTCACATCCTTCTACTTCTTTACAATGGTCAATGGTTGATTTTGAAGTTCCAAATTTGCTGGCGGTAGCAGAATATGAAAATTTTCCTTTGTTTATTGAGTAATTAGTACACTAGGCGCATTTTGTCCCTTTTCATACTAATAATTATACAAATAATATGAAGATTTTCTCGTAGGAATTGAATTCTAAGAGTTTAGTGATTAAACAAATGAGTTTCGCATATTACAACCCGGCTGAATGGGTTTTGGTTTATATATGAATAATCGTATATTTTAGAACAATCAGGATGCACGACTATTTAAAGCTAGTTTGTATATAGGCGCAAAGTTATTGAAACTTATTTGCATACAACTCGTATAGAAAGATAATAACGGAAATGTAATTTAAAAGCTAAGGATGGGATTCGATCCCACATCATCTGCGTGGAATTCTTCTGCTCTAGCCACTGAACTAGCGGAGCCCTTTTGCATGTGTAGGGATTGCAACATCGGACCAAAAGTTCAATACCGGTATTCGGTATTTTTTAGATCTTAATACCGGGATACCGGTTTTAATACCGGCAGCAGAAATTTTAGAAAAAGAAAGAAAACACAGGTTTTATTTACCAGTTTTATTAGAGAGTGTGAATATCACGAAAAATAATTTGTAACTTATAAATTATAACAGTATATAAAGAATCACAGAAAAGTAAAGGAACGTCTTATTTATTTAAATCACAAAAAAAAAGAGTAAATATCACTATTTAGTCTGTGGTACAATTACAAATTTTTAAAATATGATCTTAGAAAACATAATGCATTAATTGTACTGTCATTAAGCCTGGAACGTATGCCGAAAGAGCGTTTTCGACAACTGGTAATTTTGTGCAAAAATTACCAGTTTTCGAAAACGCTCTTTCGGCATCTACGCTAGTTAGGGGTACTTTTAGCAATGCGAGATATACTTTTTCCAAGTATTTATCTCTAAATCCCTCATCTTCAAATAAATCGGTTTCTCGTCGGATGATTTTGGAAATAGCTGATTTCTGTAATGTATTTTGGTTTGTTGAATTTTTTTTTTTTATTTATCGCTAATTCTAATTTTTGCTCAAGAGACAATTCCTTTTCACTATCGACATTAGTGTCATCATAATCTTCGATAACTGTACCGAATTCTTCTCAATGTGGATAGGTTTGTGGGTAAAAAAAATTCTAAGAAAATTTACTATAAACTTGATTAGATTTGAATTGGTTAGTCTTTTTACTTCTTTTCTTTCGTTTTCATTTTTAAAATCGTTATAAGTATTTAAATACCGTAAGACACTTTCTATTTCGGTATGCCTTTCTTCTGTGAGATTTCTCAATGTAATATATAATTCTTCAGATAGTGATGTGTGCTGTTCTTTCAGTGACTGTAACATGAAATTTATTGTTGCATTAGCTGTTAATAAATTAGAATCTCTCCGATATAATGCCTCAATAGCCAGTTTTATTGGAAGTAGAGCTGATAAAGTTCTGGATATTAAGTCGAATTCACTATCTGAAAAATTAATTTCCAGGTTTAAGTCGATAATTGCTTTTTGGATTCTCAATTTCAAAAATCGTCTCCATTATTAGGAGTAAACTGTTCCAAGGTGTTTTAGAATCTAATATTAATAATAAAATTCTGTTTTATTTTCAGTTAGTGTATATTTTTGTAATATGGCATTTTTTGTTGGGGAATGTTTAAATATCTTAACAATTTTTCGAACGTTATAAATTATAGGAAGCAATTCTTGATGTGTTAATATTTCATCCTCATTAGCAATATCTTCTTCAACAATTACATTGTCATTATCTTCATTGTCAATATCACTCTCATTCATCATTGTTAAATGTAAACATCCCCTTCTTTCATCTTTCCTCTTACCCCTATTTTGTCGAATTAAACCCATCCTAAAGTATGCAAAAAAGCGCGGAGGGTTTTACAATCCGTTGTCTAACAGTATGTTATCACTTCTCTTGATTGTAGGATGCAACTTTGTATTCACAGTCTAATTAATTTCGCCCGATAGGGAGACATAAAAACAAAAACATATACTATTTTGCCATGTTGGCGATCCCTGGAGGCAATTTAAAATATTTCTATTAAATACCGAAAAAACGGTATTTAAACTTGTGAATACCGGTATTACAAAATTATACAAATGGCACAAAATACCGGTATTCGGTATCATGGTATATTGGTATTGCAATCCCTAGGCATGTGTGACAGTATTACAAGTATTGAAGTGAAATATTGAGTTTTATCAGATCGTCTGAAAACTTCCACTTTCAACTTTTAAAATTCACATTTGGTATTTTTTAAATTAACTGTTTTCACGTATATTAGATGCATACCGCGTAGGATAACGAAAACTACAAATTACTAATTTACATCATTAAGAAATTTTGCTTACAGAAAAATTTATTTCTGAAAAACATATCGCTTTTAAAACTCGTTCCAGCAACTGTATAAATAACAAAATGCTTAACGCTGAAGTCTGAATATGTCATCATTATTCAAACATAAATTCTAAGGAAATAACTGTGCATTTACCCTCCCCCCTCCTTTTATTTTGACTCTCTTTTCGCAATATATAACTTTTTCAGAATATTTTTTAAGATCATATTTAAGTTGGTTTTCTTGAAACCACAATTTTGTATTGTGTAGAGGAATAATATCCATTTGCCATTAACTCTGAGAAAAATGTTTCATATATTTTTTTTTGCAGTGAAATACTAAGTAAACTAAGCTGCGTAACATATTTACGTTTTTTAAAAAAATCTGATGTTAATGAATTATTGTGTATTGTGTGATTTTTTTTAATGTTCGTTTCGCATTTATTAATTGCTTAGCTATTTAATTGTGAAAATTAATGATAATTTCCAAACCGTACCTTTTCTTAACCATAAATTTGTAGTTAGAAATCCAGTTTTCATTTCAAAAAGTTAGCTTATTATCTGTTTATTTATAGTAATCGAAGTTACTAGTAATATAGTTACTTACGAAGAAATATAATTTTCTTTTAAATTCAAGTTTTTTGAAAAATTACAAATTATAGTATAAATTAAATTATAGTATTATTTATGAAATAAAAAAAAACAAGTTTACTATCTTCTGTTTTGTTTGTGGTGAATTCTTCAGTAGTCATCTTGATTTACAATTAAAAGCCACGATATACTTTATTTATTTATATATTTTAGAGTCTATGATACTTTTGGGATCAGTACAACGAATGGAATTGATGCGTTTATTAGAAAGGCACCTTGGACGAGAACGTAGACTTGAAGAAGTCGCTAGACGAAAATCTGTAGATGAAGGTACTTATAAAGCAGCACAAGAGCAACAGAGGAGGATGTCAAGATTTGAAGTTATTCCAGTTGCTGGTCTTGCTCGTGTATGTTAAAGTTACTTTATTGAAAGTAATGCTTAACTATTACTGAATATATTTGCTTTTGATGTGTGTTTGACATCTGCTAGTGCTATTTATGATTTTTAATTTTTTAATGATAATTTTTGGATATGCTTTCTTATCCAAGTGGTAGTTTTTTTTTTCATGTCTTGCTGTAGATATTTAATTTTTTATATATTCTAAACCATGAAAAAATCGCAATAATTCATGAATTTACTTTCCGTGTAGAATTTCATCTCCATTTAATTTTTGATAGTCGATTGAAAAGTAAAAGACCTACAGTTAAATTATCTTTCATTATGTGGATAGCATAAATTGTCTGATTTAAAATCTCATTCAATAATATTTTATTGTAACTTCTTAGCAGCAAAAATTAAATGGCGTTTCAAAGAAATTAATTATCACCATTATGAAGAATAATCTTTTTTTTTTTTTTCATTTACATTCGTAAGTGCTGTTTTTGATCTTTCATTGTAATATGATGATATGCGTAATTGTTTGTATGAAATTGAGTGGAACCCTGTCATATCACTTATAGATACTACAGAAATGCTGTAGAATCCTTCACCTTCGGTTACTTAATTTGGTTTGCTTGAAGGCATTGTTATGTTACAAGACAGAAATGTTTTTAAGAGATAGCTTTGTTCAATACTTTTGCAAAGATTGAGCTCTGGACATAAATTATTTTCACAGCCTAGGAGGCATAGAAAAAAAACTTATACTTCGCTTGTTAAATAAGTTCTTTGTGTATCAAAGAATTTAATATTTTTTTTATTAAAAGTGAATGTTTATAGGATTTCAGAAATGTTTAGAAAATTAATTTCTTCAAGTCTCCTTGTATTGCTTCATATTCGGATTACACTCCCTAAACACACTGAATATATAGTTTCTGGTTATCACTAAGCAAACATCGTAAATCGTTGACATCTGCTGTTTGAGTAATAATCAAATTGAATGTATTCACGTTCTAATGATTAGTTAACCCTGTTATAAATTATTTATATAATTGAAATGAGTAGATCAGTCAATCACTTATTTTTCTATATCTAACTGCTCATGGAAATACTTTTATTTATATATTTAAATCAATAGAAGTAAACGAAAGTCCCTTATCTGCTTTTATTTTTTCTCGTGTAGACGTTAATCGGACGTTATAGTTTATTTCCATGATTTATTTGAAACATAACACTTTGTTCCCATAATAAGCATTTTAATTCGTGAAATTCGTCTTCTTTCGTGAAACGTAAAAAAATTTATATGTATTGTATGATGCAAAATTTAATAACTTGTTTGACATGATTATATGAACACAGAACTGAAAATTCTAAACTCTTTCAGAAATGTCCAAAATCAATGACATTTCAATTTTGGGAATTCTTTTTCAGCCTTCTTCTAGAGGATCGCCTCCACCATCTCCAACAATGACACCAACATCCCCTAAAAAGAGTATATTGAAGCATTCTCCTTTACATTCCCCTTATTCAACAATTACGTCGAGCATTGCTCATGGTAGGAATACTTTTGTTAAGTTCATATCAGGCTTTTCATTTCTATTTGCTTTTATAAACTTAATTAAGAATTGTTGTTGTTGTTTCCTTGCATCATAACTTAGTTTTGTTTATATGTATTTATTAATAGTAAAAATAAACATTTTTCATAAGCGTGTATGAATAATAATTTTGACTTGTAATGTAGAAATTAAGCAAACTAATTAATTAGGCATATTTTCAAAAAAAAAAATCTTCTACTTATATGTCATAAAATAATGTTTCATTTTGAAAAACTTAGTGAAATTTCGTTGTGATAAAAAAAAATCTTTTACGAATTTTTGCATCAAATTTACTTTAAAGGATTAAAAATTATCTACTTAGATGAATTGAGGCCATAGAAATGGGATTTCTTTAATTCATTAATTATTTAACATTCTGCTTTCAGATGTAGTAATAAAGATTCATTTCAGATGTAATAATAAAGATTCACTAGGAAAAATGGAACTAACTTGTTTTCTCACGGATTTTTTTAATAGCTATCCCAGTTTTGTTGTAAAATGTATATAAAAATTAAAGTCTGATGTAGGTATCATTTTAAATTTACATATTAATTGTGAAAAAAAAATAATGTATCTGTTGTATATAGTGAAGAACTATCATTGAAAATTATTTCATCGAAAAATTCTACAGAGTCCTCTATGAAGAACATGCACAATTTTAATTTTTGAAATATATTTAGCATTATTTAATTCTATGGATTATTCGTAATAAAGTAATTTCTCAAGAAAAAGAATGGTCATACACGCAAATTAGTACAGGGATGGGCTACAAGGTGTTGCGATCCACCCAATGGCGTAGGTGTGGTGAGTTAAAAAAAAAAAAAAAGGTCTACAATATTTATTATGACGTAATAATAAATACAGAATATGTACTTACCCACATAACTACAAACATAATGATAATAGCAAAATACAAATATAATAATAATAGTCGTCTTTATTCCATAAATATGTTTCTTTTAGTATGCGCGTTTTAGGTTTTAGTAAAGATGATGATCCCAAAATCCACCAGTGGTCCACCGGTCAATCGCGATTGACTTAATGCCCACCCCTGGAATTAGTATATGGCACAAAGCATTGGATAATTTCAGTAGAAAAAAGTCTTATTATCCCATTCTTACAGTACCATTATTTAAACTTGTAAATTTAAAAGGAGGAATTAATAATTTTACCTGCATAAACGATTAACGATACATGTTAACCATTGTGGCAGATTTTCAAGGACTTGTAGTGTCTACTCTATTGGCACAAGGTGATGTACAATATCTCTACATTTTCCCCTATTCTGAATACTGTTCAATATTGATAAGACATTTTAATTATGTTGTTGGCATTTTATGAGAATTAGATTAAGAAGTAGTTAAGAAAGAGTCATTGATGAACGAATATGATTTTTCTCTTTCAGTTTGCAATCATTTTTATTAATTCTCATAAATTAGAATTTGAAATGTTTAAGTATATGGGGGTTTAAAAATAAAAAAGTAATGTGCGTGATGACAAATGACTTATTTAAAAAAAAACGAAATTTTAAAATTTATATCAGTCATTATTTTGCATTCGTTTAACTGTATGTGATTTCTTCTCTCTACTTTGTTAAAAACAGTTAATTCTCTAATTTCTTGAGGGGAAGACAAAATAAGGACAGGAAATTCGGCTATCATGGATAATTAAAGATAATTTGAAGTATTTGTTGAACCTGAAAGTTTAAAGCTGGATATTAATTGTATAATTGGTGGAATACGTGCTTTGAAATTCTTTGTGTGTGTGCATGTTTCTCCTCCTCCCCCTTCGAATCTATGTGTTGTTTTTTCCTTATTTAAAATTTCCGAATTTTTTTTTCGGAAAACGAGAATTTTTCTCTGAAAAATAATTTTTAAAAAATAAGACTTTTATTAGAAGCTAATTAGAAGGTAATTTTGATGTAAGCCTGCCACGAAAATGAAAATCAATAGTTTTATTATATTGCCATTGCATCTTTCTTTTTTGTTTATTGTAAAACAGTACGGTATCTTTCATTCATCTTTCACGTGACTCTTTTAACCTATTGAAATGAAATGAAATTTTATCAATGCATTTTCTATTGAGTTCATTAGAGTTTACTCCAATTAGCCTTAAGATAAATTTTTGTTTTTACTATATAAATTAAATCCGTGTAACAGGAACAGGTTTTATTATCACCCACTTAAGAAAATTTTGTATAGCTTACTATCCAAATATTTCACAGCTAATTTTACAGGCCAGCAGTCGCTTTGGAGATTTATTGTATAAATGTATGATTGCTATCCCTCCTCGACGGTAGCGATCGGTATGTCGAAATGATCCCTGGCCCGTCTAAACACGTGCAATATTCAGAATTTAGTTCATTAAAGAGCAATGACATGTCGTTTCAAAAATTATGCACATCTCCTGAAAGTATTTATAATATATCTTTTTCATTTGTATTCATACTGTAATAGGCACGGCAATAAAACTTCTAAGAAATTGAAAATTTGTAACTTTTTTATTTTATTTAAATGACGTTTTTGTTTTTAAACTTTAAATATGGTTATGACTTCTCAACTCTACACTTCACTATAATTTAAAAAAAGCAGTTTTCAATAGTATTTGTGCTAATCAATATAAATAAATATAAAAATTATTGAATGTAACGATACACCATTTTTTCTTATGTATTTGAGCAGGTAATTTTCATGTTTCTATGTATGCAATAGAAGTAAATAATATATTTTAATGATCATTGTTAATTAATTTTATTTTCATCCAAGTAATTTCTTTTTGTTTTGAGATATTGTTGGATGAGATAATTATCAAATCTAATCTAGAATGAGCTTTCTCAGTTTTGAAAATGTTAAAATGAGTTGAATCCTGGGTTCAGGGGGATCCTCTCCCTCCTCTTTTCAATGTTAGTGGACAATAAGGGGATAAGATAAATGGTATGCTGTAGAACAGATCTCGTACTGAGTCGCTTTTTCTTCAAGATTTCTGACTTTTCCTGTGTAGATGCGAATGCTGGCTCAAAGCAAACAAATGAGTTTTGCTTGATCGCACCAGTTTGCCACCTTGCTATTGATTCGAATGAGTTCATGATCTTTCTTCTGCACTCACAAAATTTATTTATATATATTGTAATAGGTATTTTTACTTTTATCTCTCTAAAAGTGCTTTTTTTTTTTTTTTTTTAGATTCCAGACTTCGAGCTGCATTTGAGGCTATATTTAGAAAAGCTCTGACTTTACAAGATGCTAATCCAAGTGAAAAAGTAAGCCTTTAGAAATGTGATTGGTTTTTATTTTATTATATTTTTCTGTTTTTTAAGTTAATGAACACTGATAACAATGTGAAAGATTGAATTGTATGATGAAAATTTGCTTTCTTTCCAAATTGTTCATAAAATTGCATTTTTTATAAAACCAGATTAAATATATATATATATTCTTTTTGATAATTAGGTCACTGTCAAAATTTTAATTTTCTTTCAAGCACTTTTGAAGAAAAGTATATTTTTAAGAGAATGAGTAAAAAAATAGAACATTTCCCTTTACGGGCGTCCGATTTCTCTTGAATGCTGATATCAATACGAACATATTGTATCTTTTCTCAAAGTATTGAAATTTCTGTGTTAGTTACTAACAATCAGTTTCATTTGAATGAAAACTTATTTATGAATATGTGTTATTTTTTTAAAATGTAGCTGAACTTATATTTGAGTATTTGAAATATTTTTTGTGTGCATATCTCTATCAGATGTTTTAGCAAATGCTAAAGGTTTCACTTCAGTGTACATTTTTATTTATGAATACCATATAGTTAAAATATCATAATCATGCATGTACTTTACTCAAGAAAAAGTCTGAAGCAGGGAAAAAAATGACCCTTTCAGGGAAAGAAAGATTGAAAAATAAAAGAGCAATAAACAGTCAGACAATATTAATTTAATATAATTTTGATTGATATATTATCACGAGGATACTTTAAAAAACGTATATTGAAAATTTCTGTACTTTTCTTCAAATTTAACTAAATTCTTAATATAATTTTGATTGATATATTATCACGAGGATACTTTAAAAAACGTATATTGAAAATTTCTGTACTTTTCTTCAAATTTAACTAAAGGCTATTTCTTTAACCAACAGCCTGTCTGTTCTCTCATTGTCAAAGAAAAGAATTATCTTATGTATTAAAGGTCTCTATAATTTTTTCTGGAATGGTTTATTATGTGTTGTTACTGTTATGTTTTCATGAATTCATAGCAGATAAAGGATGCTATTATTTTATAACAACATCGACTTTTTTAACTTTATGACTTTTCAGTCATTGTATCACATTTATTATTCTTGGCATGTAATTTAAAGATACTTATCCTATATGAAATGTAAATTTTGTGTTTTTTTTTCAGTCGGACAGTGGGCCTCCTACTCCGAATGTCCCCAAAAGAGTAAAGTTGGTATGATATATTACACATTTATGTGTTAAAAATGTATCTTCCGTTTCATAAATATTTTTTTCTGATTTCTCAAAATTATTTTTAGCCCAAGGAAAGAGTAATTGATATGTCAGAAGAAGAAGTAAGTTATTTTTTAAAACTGAAATAATTAAGTGTGAGTTTTTATTATATTAATTGCCTTCACTTTTTAAATTCAATTACATTTTACAGCAACAAGCTTGGGAGGAAGATCAGCTGAATGCTCCCGTAGATTTTAGCAAATGTCACATTGATCCAGCTCCGTTTCAGTTAGTTGAACGTACTTCGTTAATAAAGGTAAGTATGAAATGTTTAAAATTCCTGTTTGTATGTATTTGCATAAAATCGTTTTAAATTAAATTTTTTTAATTGACGTGATAGGTGTACTTTATGCAAAATACAATAAGCATACTGAGAAGAAATAGTTATGCCCAGAGTTGTATTTATGGGAAATGGCACCCAAGGCAAATACCAAGGCAGCGAGCGCCCTGGCCCCTTTTTTAAAACTGCAATACCATATTCTCCCTTCTCCTACTGCCCCAAACTTATGATGGGGACAGAAGGAGTTGAAACTAAGCCTAAATAATTATATATATATATATATATATATATATATATATATATATTCATTTTTAAGAAGCAGTCACGTGTACAAGCGATGAGCACACAGAACGACACAGAAAAGGAATGAGGAAAAAGCTCTTGGATATTTTATCCCTGGTCTTATATAACCTATGATTTTGATAGGGAAAACATTTCTTCATAGTGCTAATATATTACGAGATTTCGAGAGGGATTTTCGTTACACGCGAGGAGAAGGCAGGGGATACACAGGGAGATTTTAAAAAAGAATTTGCCTCATCAGCGGTATTTTGCCTCTTCACACGAAGTGTGGGAAAGTTAGACTTTTAGCTGATTCTGCAATTTAACAAAGCTTCTCTTGAATTAATTAAATAGAGACAATGGAATTGGATCAAAAAATAAGAGAATATTTTAGAATAAAGTTACTATGGGCTAAATTAAGATAAAATCTTGAAAATTAATTAAATTGAAATTAGAGTTGAAATATCATTACATATATAACATTTTTGAATAATAAATCCTAACAGCTAATCAAAGCAACTTAATTATTCAGCAGATTAATTAAACTATTTTTAAGAATTAAATAACATAACAATTTTAAAGGCAATTGTTAATAAAAAAATGTAGTTAAAATATCTAAAAGCATTTGAAATTATGTTTTAAAGTGTGATGATTGATAAATTGAACTGTGCATTAGATGTGTGTCTTTCAAAAGGATTCCCAAGAATAACCTCACAGTTTAAAATTTTCACTGAAATAATTGTTTGAATTCTCATTAAAGGTCATTTTAAGTAGTTTAATGAATTAATATACCAAACATTTCCTGAGCAAGCCTAACTAAAATTCATTAAAAATTTTTGAAACCATATAAAAAGTTTAAAAAACATTTTAAGGATATATCATTATGATGCCTTTTATATGAAAGAGCTACCCTTATTTTATATACATTTTGCAGTTTTCTTCACTAATACTAAAAACGAAAATTTATTTAAATGTATATTATTTATCTGCCTACTGGCGAATTACAGGCCGAATTATTTGACAAAATTTTATCAAACTTGATGCAGATATGCTTTGGGTGGTGGAAATGATTTTTTGAAACTTTAGTTTCAATTAATATAAAATATAGAGACTCTCACTTATCTTAGTGATTACTTCTGAAAATATGCTTACACAAAAATACTTTTTACTCTATCCGAGAATTCAAATTTTTTCTTTTCAATGATGTATATAGTTGTAAAATTTTTCTCCAAATGTAACAAATTTTTAAATATATTTTCTAGATGCAATTTGCAACTGTAGTTTTCATTGTTGAATTTTTTAAATCTGACCTATTTCATTGTTTAATTACGTAATTAATACACTTTTTTGATGGGCGAACTAGCTGTTATTTTTAAATTTATATATATAATTCAGTTTTATAAATATTATTCTAATAATATAATGTATATTAATTGACAATATTAAGTTTCTTCCATTTGATTAATAAAAGAGCATATTGTGTCATTTTTTTTCTTGAATTTTTGAAAGATCAATATTAAATACTAGAAAAAATCATTATTAAACAGTATTTCATGAATGATTTACAAATGAAAATTCATGATCAATTCTTAAAAAATTTTAATATCGTGAATATTTTCAATGAGATTTTCAAGCAGAAATGTATCAATTTAATTTCGGGAGCTGAAATTTAAATAAATATATATTTCTTGTAAACCGAAATTGAGAAAATCTTTTTAATAAAACATAAAGAATAAATCTGAATTTAATTTTTAAAATGTTTAAATGTCGAAATGTTTAAAAATTGAAGAATGTAGAAATCCAGTTCAAGAGCGTATTTTAAAAAATAATTAACGTTATTTTTTTATCTAATGAGAACCAACATTTGATATAAAATTTAAACTAATTACTTTGATTTTTTTTTGTATTTTAATATTCGTTCATTTAACTGGATACGTTTAGAATACTTTGAAATATTTTCGTATTAAAGGAAATGTACTTCAAAATTGTGGAAACAGTTTTTCATGAAATGAAATTTAAGAAAAGAACTCGTCAATCAATACTGCTATTATTACAAATGTAAAAAAGGGGAATAGAATGCTGACCAAAACCTTTACTTTTATGATGAATAATAATAAATAAAAAAAACTGAGATTAAATTATTTTTTTAAATTTATTTTTCAATAATATTGCTTTGAAATGAAATGAAGACAATGCGATTAAATTTCTATATTTTTTAAACTATAAAATAAAAAATTCTGTATTAAACTGCATGAAAATATTTTCTGTTTTTACGAAACATAATTCTGCTCAGATTGTCAATGAGATTATGCAGAGACGCTCGATTATTTTATCAATGCCTAATACTGTGCATTAACTAAATGATTCTTGGCTGTATAAATATCTCAAACTAAATCATTTTCTAACCGCAACACTTTGTTATGGAGGGGGTGGGACTATCAAGGTTTTATCCGTCGTTCTTCTATGAGGCGAATTTATGACAAATTTTTTTCATTCAGGCCTCAAAAAATATTAAAAATTTCAGATTAATAATTTATTTCATCCATACCAACTTTTGTCATAGTAAGATTCTTATTTCTTTTAGTTTCTGCACTTGGTCATTTTTATTATTAATAAAATTTATTTCCGTTCTTATGATTCAGTTTAATTTACAACAATTCTAAAAAACCTATTAGCTGTTTCTAAATACTAATCACTGTTTTACTGATTGATAGAAATATGAACTTCTGAGATTATTTATTCTCAGTCCGATTCCACGTTAATCTTGTTTTGTCAAATTTAAATCCATGATTCGTTTATATTATGGTTTTATATCCGCCTTTGCTTATTAATCAAAAATATTTTTAAACGTTCATTATTTTATTATGAACTTGCTGGTATCCTGCGCATTGTTGCCGCAGGAGAAATAATGTTGGAAATATCGTTTGAAATTTGAAATAGCTATCTTGTTTAATTAGGAATAATGGAAAGAATGTCATTTATTTTCTTGTTTACAGTGAATACCTTCATTGAAATTGAATGATATATAAAGGAAAGGTATAAATAATATTTATTCTACTTTTTGAATTTATTACTCAAGTGCTTTAGGATAGACAATATTTTTTTGGTTTTCCGTCTTCAGCGAAAACAAATAAATTTCTTGGCTCTCCGACTGGTAAATATCCAACATGCAACTGGCCATGTGGAAAACATTGAAGTGATTGGACCTTGCGCCTTGTTGATGGTTATCGAGAATGCAAGTCGAATGGAGAATTGCTGGCGTTTGAAATCAAAAGACATGTCGGTGGGAATAATGGGAATGCGTGGAATGAGCGCTGTTGGTCTTCTGATTCTGTAGCACATAAACTTTGTCTTTTGACTCTTGTCGCATGTTGATTTTGAGATTCTGAAGCACGTGAATTTTCTATTCGTAGAAGATCTGCTTCATTGCTCGCTTGTCGTTCCTCGTTTGTTTGAGAAGCTCGAATTTTCATATTTCTATGTGCTGCGCTGGTAGAAATACCAAGTGACGAAAGTGTGGGAGGCATATTTTTTGAAGAAGCAATTAACATGATATATGCATGTAAAACCGAAATATCATTTGTCTATTCACTGAATAAATAGAAAAAATTAATGTTTGGACTGGAAAATTACCATTATACATAGCTTACCATAATTGTCATCGATAATAATAATTCTATTATGTATGTGTGAGATAAACTTTGAATAATATGTGTGGTTCGCCGCAAACAAAATATTAAGCATTCTGAATAATAAAATCTTTAGTAGATGACTATTCATTAAAGAAAACAAAAAAATTACCGCTTGCACTAAATATTTTCGATTTCATTTCATTCACATTGATTGGTATTGATGATAATAATTTTATTTTGTTTGATATATATGCGATTAATTCCGAATGACATAATGCCGTTTACCAATTGTCAATTTTAAGATAATGTTGAATCATAGAAATATATGAAACGATTTGTTTGTAAATTTTGGGTTCAAAATAAATGCTAATAATTGTACTATACCTATAACCTTCGCGTAAGTGCAAACAATAAGTTGACAAAGTTTTCTCGCAATCGGATGAATGGTACGGCAGCGTATAAAATACAAGCAAACATTCATTCATTTTTATATATTAGATGTCAGAAACGAAATTAGTGGACGGAACTTAGTGATTTGAATTCGGGATATTTTGAAATAACTGATGATATAAAAATAGTAAGAGTTAATTTTTGTTTTTAAGAAGTTTTATTTTAGTTTTGGGAAATAAAAAAAGGTACCTTTTTAAAAATGCAATTAATTTACTTTCCCTGGTAAAACACCCAGGGTATTTGTCCTACCCACTCCATTACTCCATCCTACGCTACTTCGCCACCAATACGTATTATATTTTACACTTAAAAAATAAGAACTTATTAGGGGCACTCAGAATAATCTCCTACTATGTTGTATGAAACAGATTTTTTCCCATTTTTTTGTTCTAGAATGAAAAATTGTGGATATTTTTTAATTTCTTAGATGCATTTCAGACATATAATTAGTTTTCATTTCTAGAATAAAGGCCATCTTATGTCTGGAACAAACAAACTTATTATATCCATCAATGATTTGAAATGTAAAAGATTTTTAATAATTTAATAATTAATACTTCAATTTATATATTATCCTAATATTTATGATAAATATATATTGCCTTCCTTTAGTTTTTACAATTGAGCTTTTGGCCTTTAAGATACTGAAGATGGTCTTATATCTTTATAGGTACATTCCTTGTTTTCAATGCTTGGTCTTAACCATGCTTATGTAACAGCTATAGGAAGATTAGTTGGAGTTGTAGCTTTGAAAGAGGTAAAATCTTATTGATTTTTGATATAAAATATTTTGATATTAATATTTATTCATGCATTCAAAAATTATCATTTTTTTTCACATACTACCTTTTCTAATTTTAGTGTTTTTGAATTCACTTTCTTTGACGTGCTTTTTATTTTTTGGCTTATGTGTTTCCATGTCAGTGATTTTCATTATATTGCTGTTTTTTGGATATTTGATAATGCTAATATTAAATCTGCCATTTATTATTACTGAAAACTATATTTTTCAAACAGTTAGTAACCCGCTGTATTGTCAGTCTTGCTAATTTTTTCTTTATTCTTATTCAACACAAAGATTATACTTAAAGAAATATAAATGTTTAATATAAAATTATATATATATATTCAATGTGTAACAATATACACTATCCCTTAATTTTTTTGCCATATTTGTTTTATTGTACAGTATTACTAATGATTAATTTACAGTTTTCTGTACTTAGTCATTCTTTACTGTTCATATCTGAAAGTAAATTTTCTGCATTGTAAATAATTTAAATGATATAACTAAATAAATATTCTACATTTTTTTCAATAAATTTTTTTTGAATTATCTTGATTATAAGAATTATTTGGTGATTTATTGTCATATTTAAGCATTATTTTTGAAAATATTTCACCTATTATTTAGGAATGAAATAGAATATTCAATGATTATTGAAATAATTACTGTGGTTTTAAAATCAATTATTGGTTCATTCGAATTTCTTACTTTCTGATGTTTTATCTGTTATGTCTGTAATCCATAAGAATGGATATTATTAAAATCCTTTTAATTGTTTTGAATATGAAATAAGGCACAGTATTAAAGTTTTTTAAAGTATTATAAATAAATAGGATTGTTTCAATAGGTATATTCTCTACTTCTGCTGTAGTCAAACTATTTGTGAACATTAGTCTTTCATTGGAGACTATGTAATGAATGAGGATTGAAAGCCAAATCTGTGACTCTCATATTTGCAGAAATGTGGATTTTCTAGTAGAACCAAATGCATTTGTCAGATTTACCCCATACATAATCAGTCTTACTTGAGTTATCAAAAGTTCTGTTTAATCGAGAATAAGGCAAATGTTTTACATTATATTTGAATTTGCTTGGATGTGGCATATTTAAGAACTGATATAGCCCATTAGTGGTGTGAGAAGAACATTTTCTCTTAGCAATAATTTTAGAAAATAACTGATAAATATTTCTACACCTGAATATTATTATTTACTCTTTTTTTATACATCAAATGGATTTCTTTTGTTATATTGTCGTCTTGATTTCGAGATTTTATGATAATGCATATCTTTTATTTTTTAAACTCTTCCAGCTCAAAGTATTTATTTATGATTAAAAAAAGAATTAAAATTAAAAAAACAAACAAAGAATGCGTCATGTTTAAAATTATTCATTTATTTCAGATTAATTAATTAATTAATTTCATCCAAATTAGTTTTAAAATTATTAATTCATTATTCATATTTATCCAGATAATGTTGCCATCCGAGTTCCATCAAACCATCCTCAGCTCAACTCAATAGCATAAATGCATGTAGTGCAGATTATTCTGTTAATGTTAAATGGCATCACAGACTCAGAAAGAGTTATACATGTAAAAGGGAACTAAGAATACATTTGAAGAAGTCATTATGCAAAATATAAATTTCAATTGCTCTATTAAGGCGGCAATTTTTATGTATTATATAAAGTCAATTTCGTGAAATGATGTCCTGTTCATATTTTTTTTTAAAAAAAAATTCAATTTGTAGTAAACCATGGTAAGCAAAAATAAATTACACCCAAGGCATAATTTTCGTCTTTTATTTCCTCTTGTCATATCTGCCTTTAAAAAGTGTAATAAATGCACATCTATTTTAATTTGAGGTATGCTACAAGATTGATATCTAGGTTAGATGTACTTCCTTGGCTGTTCTACTGGTTGTTACTGAATCTGGAAATTATTACTTGCACAAAGAATAGTTTTTTTAATGATTGGTTTTTATCATAAATCATAAAATGTCTCTTTTTATTAATGAGATAAGTACTGTTGTTTAATATGACATTTCAATCTTACTGCTCCTCTGAAAAATTTTTTGCATTTAATCCATTTAAATTTGCAAGAGAAAAATTCTTCAAAACAGTATGGATTTTTTCCTTTTTTATTTTTATGCAAAGTTCTAATTGTGAATAATATATATATTTTTTTATTTAGTTGAGAAAAGCAATTGAGAATATGCAGGGAGGAAATTTTGTTAGAAACCCACCTCCAAACTTTGAAACCACAAGTATCCTTAATAATTCATATATGACATCAGAATATCCTTCAGAACCACCTTCTGAAGCTCCATCTGAAGCTCCTTCTGAAGTAGAAACTCCTTCAGAATCTGAAGAACAAGAAAGAAATAGATTTGTATTTAACTTTAGAAATATTCGAAGGACTAGTCAGACTTCACCTGTTTGAAGACTGAAGCCGCAGTTTTGCGTACATTTTACTTTTATATGGCATATGAAAGCGAAACACTTTATACATGATTCTCTACATCATGTAAAGTAGTCTTTCAGAATTTTGCACAAAGTTTAAGTTAACTTTTTTAAATGAACAGCTTAATCATTGCATTAGTAGTCTTTTGTATCAGAAGATTTATTTATATATTGTGTAAAATAATAAAAATGTATTTCATGTACATTATTCCCAGAAATCACTTGATATAAACCATTCTTATATGTGTTGTGATATGTGAAATTTTAACGTTTTCAGCCTCGCATATAATTCCTTTCTGTGCAATTTCTGTACATTAATTTTAAGAAATAAAAGAAAGCAAAAATACCATTTTTTCTCAAAAGTGGGATTTTGTTCTTGTTCTCATAGGAGCATTATATGTGTTTAGAAAAATTTACATTTCCCCTTTATAATTATAAATATTACAAAAAAATGTAATATTACAAATAATTATTGCTTATTCGCATTTCCTTAATCGTATTGCTATTCTTACGAAAGCGCTTTACGTCTATCTTGTAAAAGCATTTTGTTAAATTGTTTTAAAACGGAATAGATATTTTAATTGTACATGTCATTATCAAAGCTTCTGATATTATTTTAATTACAATTAAGATTTTACTTGAGAAAGTTTTGAAAGTTGATTCTTTAATTCATTGTCTAAAATTTTATTTAAAACTAGCTGGTACCCGATATATTGCTGCCACAATAGAAATAATTTTGGAAATATCGTTTAAAATTTTAAATAGCTGTCTTATTTAATTAGGAAGAATTAATTAGAAGGAATGATATTTATTTTTTTTATCCGCAATGAATAGATTTATTGAAATTTAATGATATATAAAGAAGAAGTACAAATAATATTTTTTCTTTTTTTTTTCTTTTTTTTTTACTTTATTATTCAAGTGCTTTAGATTAGACAATGTTTTCTGTTTTTCCGTATTCAGCAAAACCAAAATTTTTTGGCTGTCTGACTCTTGAGCATCCAACATACAATTGGCCAAATGAAAAACGTGGATTTTCTAGATTCAATCCGCTCACTTGAATTGCTTGACCTTGCGCCTTGTTGATGGTCATCGAACATGCAAGTCGAATGGAGAGATATTGTCGTTTGAAATCAAAAGGCATGTCGGTGGGAATGCGTGGAATGAGAACATCTGCAATCGACCTTCCGTTAAGAATAGTTGCCTTGATTCTTGTCGCATGTTGGTCTTCTGATTCTGATGTGCATGATCTTTTAGTACATAAACGTTGTCTTTCGATTCTTGCCGCGTATTGATCTTGAGATGCTGAAGTACATGAATTTGCAATTCGTAAAAGATCTGCTCATTGCTTGCTTGTAGCTCCTCGTTTGTTTGAGAAGCTCGAATTTGCTTATTTCTACTTGCTGCGCTGGTAGATCTACCAAGTACCGAACGTTTGAAAGGCATATTTTTTAAGAAACAATTAACATGATATACGCTTATATAACCGAATTATCATTTGTCGATTCACTGAATAAATAGGAAAATTACTGTTCGCGCTGGAAAATTTTCATTATATGTAATTTAACTTGATCGGCATCGATAATAATAATACTATTTTGTATATGTGAGACAAACTCTGAATAAAATGTGAGGTTTGCCACAGACAAAATATTGTTCACGCTGAATAACAACATCCTGTGTAGATAACTATTCATTAATGAGAAGAAAAATTAGCGCTTGCACTAAATATTTTCGATTTCATTTAACTCACATTGATTGTCATCAATCGTAATAATTTTATTTTGTTTGATATATGTGCGATTAACTCCGAATGGCATGTGTCGTTTGCCGTGTACTGTTTGTCTTTTGTCAATTGTCAGTTTTAAAATATACCTTCGCGCAGGTGCAAGCAATAAGTTGGCAAACTTTCATCGGAATCGGTTGAACGGTACGACAGCGCATAAAACACGAACAAACGAGAATTCATTTTTATATATTAGATATGATAACTGTACTATGGCTATAACCTTAGCGCAGGTGCAAGCAATAAGTTGGCAAAGTTTCATCGCAATCGGTTGAACGGTGCGGCAGCGCATAAGGTACGAACAAACAAAAATTCATTTTTGTATATTAGGTTAGATATATAAAAATGTAAAATTATAATAAAGTGGAATTTTAATATTTCTGCAGTGCAGTTCTCAGAAAAATTAAATATTCGTGTTTCCCAGGTTTTCAGACTTAAAAGTGGCATAGAATGATGTTAAATAAATATATCAGAAATTTTCAACCTACAGAAATACCTTAACTTGTTACCTATTTAAATCAATAAGAAAAATGTAAAAGTGCAGAATATACAATAAAAAATTGAACTGGCCTTTTAGAAATATCTTTTACAAATGTAGTTGTCATACTAAGAAATGTGTTCCTATGAGATGCAGAATCCTATAAGTCAATTAGACCAAAACTGATTTATGTGCCAAATATTTTTAACTGTTTTCTTTGTTTTATGAAATTCCTTCTGTTATTTACAGAAGAAATTGTTGTTCATTTTGGCGTTTACTTAAATTTGAATTCTTTAGAATAAAAATTCATGATATCAGTGTATTGTTGTTGTTGTTCTACTACATTTTTTGATGCATTTAAATGTTATATTTGTAAAATCTGTTTATTTAAACTAATGATGGTGAAGAAAGTCATATTTAAAGTGTGTTTAAAGGTGTTAATTTATCAGATTGAAAACTTAATTTTCATATATTTATTTTGTATTGAATAAGTTTTAAGTGTGAACAAATTATTATTTAGTTATGGCTGTTTCATCTAAAACACTGTGATATATGAGTATAAATATTGAATACTTCTTACCTCGTTTGTAAGTTGATTTGCAATTTCAAAGGTGTTATGCGAAAACTTCAGAATTCTTTCTAATAATTTGTTGTTCAAAAATTCTATTTTGATCCTTTGTATGATAAAGGGAGGTGGCAATCTATTCGAATTAATACAGATTTTATTTCTGTTATTCAGGCAACTCAAATTAGTGTTTTAAATGTCAAAATAAAATGTACGAATTAACATAAGTAACTTAAAGATCTATAAATATTTAAAATCAGCATTATAAAATTAGTTTCCTACACAGATTTTTTCAAAGCTCTATTTCTTGGTTTATTATTCAAAAAGCACTTAAAACAAAACACAGTTTATAAGAAGAAGAATGTGTATTGATTTGCAGATAATTTAAATTTATATTAAAATATATCTTTTGAAATATATCTGGGTTTTTTAAAAAAAGAAACACTTTCAATATGTTTTTAGATATCTATTTTTCATGTCGTTTTTCTTTATTTTGCTTGATGATTGTTTCATGAAATACAGATTCGCCTATGGAATATGTAAGTGCTTTTAGCTAAGTTTTCAGTTTCTATACATGCTGAATCATGATAATTTCACTGAATAAATAATCGAATTTCTTTTAGCAGAAAATGTGTCTCAGGCATAAAATCAGCTGTTATCTTTTGCCATAGAAACTGGGCTCAACTCATTTCCCAACGGTAATGCAATAAATTCACTCATTATTGGCGTACTTAACTATATCCCCGTGAACAAAACGGAAGCAACTCTTTTGCCATATGTCTCTTGTTTATTGTATTCCATCCCTATTTCCATATGATTGCCACTAGGAAGATTTTATGTCTGGGACTACTTCTGTGATAGTACATGTATGTTTTACTGAAGGTTCAATCGCTTAATAAATAGAAGAGATATATAATGAATTCTGTGAGTCAGAATATCTTGTTGTTATGGTAACTTATTATTAATTTAGATTTAAATTATTTTACTTGTGAAATTTGCAATATATATATAGAGAGAGAATATCTTATATTATGTTAACTATATTCATAGTTGATTAAAAACTAAAATGAATACTGTAATATACTCACTTCATCTTCAAGTGTTTAATGTAGCAATTTTTCAAGAAACTGAAATTTTTGAAGCCCTCAGAGGGGTTAAAACATTTAAATATTTTTTTAGAACTTGAATGCACATGTTATAAGTAATTCTATTTTTGACTCATTATTATGGACATGTGTTGTTATTCGTTCAGAACGGGAATAAAGAAATGGATATGCTAGTTTATAAAAGCAATTGAGGATCTAACAGATCTTGCTTTTTCAAAGCTGTAGAAATGAAAGATATATAAGAAATGATAATAACAATGGCGTTTATAAATAACGTGTTTTTAACATTAGCTTATCATTTATACCATTGGCCACATCTTAATATTATGCATACTCATTAAAATCTGTATAAGTATACCAATTATGTATGTATTTGTTTGCATCACACTCTAAAAAAGTTATTTAATATGAATTTATTGAAACTGAAATGAAGGAATAATGTACTGTCAGGGCCAAATAATTGATCTTGCATTTTGATTTTATCATTTTTTAGAAAACGAGTATTTTTTTATTGGCTTTGTGTGTTTGTACATTATCTAAGATCACCACAAGCACATGTATTTCCTTGACAGGGAGCACTTTTTTGTATTATGCATTTTTTCACATTTGCAATCTAACGATATCTTAACCCAGTGATGTAGCTTCAAAAGTGAAATTAATATAATTATAAAAAACATAAAAGTACTGTTTTCATAAAGTTTGAGATTTTTATGTGCGAACATAAGGAAGTCGACTTATTTGCTAGAATACCGGAACTTCTAGCTTTTTCTTATTTTTGGTTTTTGATATCATATTTTAATAAAGCGTTTTTGGATATTGTAATTTTATTTATTTTAGTTTTTCTAATCCGTATTAAATTTCTGTTTAAAATAACATTTTGATTATACTGAAAAGTTCAAATTTTTTTTTATATCGCATCAATTCATTAAACTTACTCTAGTATTAAAATATGATGTTTATAAAAATAAAAATCTGAGCAAAAGAGAACTCATTTAGAAATTTCATTTATTTTTCCTGTTATTTAAAAACTATTCTATGGATTGATTTTTTTATTACTATTCATACATATACCGAAACTATCTATTTATAAATTCAATCTTAAATATTTAAAAAGTGAATAGACAAGTGAAAGAAAGGAACTTTGTGATGAATATATAGTTTTAAAGAATGCAGCGTCTAATTTATTGAAATAATGTGTATCTTTTTAAAACTGCATGCTTGCACTGTGCCCCCACTAGACAGCTGCAGCTGCTTTCTTTTGTTAAATTTGCCCTCAAAGCATGAACAGTATGTAAAATAAAACAAATTGAGCATAACCCCCTTTTGAACACATCTTTCCGTATAAATGTAATATTAAAGGCATTTTATTTAGTCTTACCAAAATAATTTAGACAAAATATACATAATATTAATTATTATATTCCATAAAAATTATATTTACTTTTAGAGAATATTCATTAAGAAAATTAGCATAGAAATTCCTTTATGTTCGCATATGTAAAATATCTCGTTCAAAACATAATGTCTTCACAAAATGATGATATTCGTGCGAATTTTAAAAAATGCAGTGATGATTAATTCATTTATATGTGTTTTAAATGCTCTTAATTGGAGCAGATTCATCATCTTAATCTTGAATGCACCTTATGATGTGTCTAACATTATGAAAGGCTCAAAATCAGTATCTTTAAAAGATTATGTAAATAAAATTTTGATACTGTTTTCTTAGTCTTATTCATTTGCATCAGCTCATTTCAATGTTCATTGTTATTAGTCCTCCAAAGTAATTCAAGCTTATATGAAGAAATTATTTGTATTACTAAGGAAAGTATTTTTCTCCTCATTTGTGAAATTTGTTAAATATAGAAATACTCATTCATTAGAAATACTCATTGTTTTTACTGTATGTAATTATATTTGTGAGAATGTAAATCCAAAATCATACAAAAGTATCAGGAAATAAATATTTGATAAGAAGCATAATTTATGCTTATTTGAATTGATTTTACAGTTAATTTCATATGATTTCAGAAATAATTCTTAAACTTAATATTTCAGAAATATTTTTTAATAAAATATAATATAAATATTTTAAATAATATATAAATATTTTTAACTTATCATTTCAGAAATATTTCTTAATTTTTTAGACCATCGTGAATATTTGAGAAGTCATTTTTGGAATTTCATAAATTATTATATATTTTTCATCTTGTGACTGCTTTCTCTATAAATATATATTTCTGTATATGGTATGAATCTTTATTTTGTAACCATTCTTTTTATTGATATGCCAAATGTGTATTAATGTCGCATCAGTATTTTTGTTATGTTCCAAAGTATGAACATTTTCTGATTGTAGAGTTTACCCCCTCATGCATTATGCAATGAACTATATTAATGATTTTTGTAGAAAATTCAAACTCTTGTTCTATAAATTTGTAATTGTGATACAGTATCTGTGCTCACTTTTGATGAGAGTACACACAATATTAATGATTGTTTTATTACTATGTAACCTCATTATTTGCATTTTAGCTCTGTCTAAAATGCCTCTTTGGTACATTCCATGAAACAATTTCCATCCTTATCTGTACAAAATTGAATAAATCAATTGTTTCTGTACATTTCTTTGATTATTTGAGCAATTTTTTTCAACATTTTTATTTTTATATATATAATATAAACCAAGGACTTTTCTTCTGCATAAAGGGATAACTTTTTGAAAATTAATGTAAAATATCTATGAAATATGCCCCCCCCCCGAATTCTCATGAAATGTTTGGATGGCATACATTGCATGGTATCTATTAGATTCTCTGCAATTGAATATTTCGAAAACATAACTTAAGAGGCAGGATTAAGAAGCCATTTTCCCTCTGTTCGCATCATGCTGAAGGTAAATCAGATATAAAATTGAACTTGAACTTAAAATTGAACTTTTTTGTATCACTTTCTGTTATATTTGGACTAAACAATATTTCGTGGCCCGAAGACCAGAGTTTTGTTAATAATATCAATTACTCTCTAGGATTCCTTTTACAAATATGATAATGTTGTTATAATTAAAATAGATGGGGATAATTTTTTATTGGAAAACTTTTTCTATGTTATTTGAAATATTGAAAGGAAAGTATGTAAAATATTATTCGTTTGACTCTCAAAATATTTAGTGATTATAACAAAATAAATTTAATACACACAGTTATTGTGCTTTCTGATTTTTGTGATATGTGCATTAAACTGTCTTAATTATAGATGTACTCTGCATCGTTATTTTTATTGTGATGCCCCTATAAAAAAGCACTTTGGCTCATTAAAATTATTTTATTATTTTTATAACGAAATAAAAATTTTAAAAGAAAAATTTGTTATTACAGTAATAGATAAATCAGCAAATAATTTCTGTTTAATATGTAAATATTATTATAAAGAACTTTTAATTAATGAATATAACTCTAATGCAACTTATATGTTAAATAACACCGGAAAAAAGGAATTAGATAAAAGAATGCTAGCTTTCGCAGCCCCCCCCCCCAAAAAAAAAATTAAGACTTGCTCTCTAAACTATCCTTATTTATTCCCAACAGTTAAATTTCATAAAAATCCATTAAAATTCAGATTCTTGACCTGTAGCACTAAGCTAAGAGTAAGCTAAAAGATGAAGACAACTTTATTATTTCTAGTAACAAAGAAGTACTGGATTTTCTTAAAGATAACAACATTAATAAACTTAATACTTTTGATTTCGAAAATTTATACACCAATCTACTTCATGAAAAATTAATAAAGTGCTGCACTTTTATATATGACGAATATTTAAATGAAAATTTCATTCCTAAAAATAACTGGCTTGAGTTATGTAATTTTAATATTACTGAAAATTACGTTTTTAATGGTATTAATTTTTATAAACAAGTTAAGGGCATTCCAATGGGAACAGCTTTCTCAAGTGCTTTAGCTAATATTTTCCTACATTACTATGAGAGAAAAAATAATTAAATATAATTTAATAAACAGGGGGAGGTATATTTATGGCCTACTTTTGATGAACTTCGACAATACTAATATTGTTACTAATTGCTATCCAAAAGATTTAATTTTAACAGAAACAAATAAAAATCAACTTGAGGCTACCTTTCTGGATTTAAAAATCGAAATTGCTAATGATAAAACAATAGTTGGTGTCTACGATAAAAGGGATGAATTCAACTTTAAAATAACAAAACTATGTAACTATCATTCCAATCTAAACTTAAAATTTTCAAAAATCTAATTTTCTCACAAGTTAACAGGATCAAAAGGGTTTGCAATAATAAAAATTCCTATATTGAAGCATCAAATAACCTCGTTAAAAATTTAATTAAAAATGAATTTCCTAGAAATTACTGTAATGTCAACTTTTTAATTAAACAAGATATGGTTTAGGATTAATCCTTTACCTAAAATAAAAATAGAACTTTCCTTACATATTAGATCACTCGATAGATGGCGCTGGGAGCCTACAATTATTTTTTACCTAAATTACCGTTAACTTTGTGACTTTAAAAGCTGGAATCACAATCGATTGTTTAAAATTTCCTTGCCTGCTGCTGGTATGTTCTTTCCCTTTTGTTTTGCTTTAATGATTTAAGTGTTATTTTATGGTATTTTTGTTTTTATTGTTATTTTTATTATTGTATTTTTACTTATTAGTGGTTATTTTCTTCTAATTTGTCGTTTTGTATTTTCCTTTCTGCTAAAATGTATATCTCATGGACCTAATTTCAGGGGATTTTCGGGTCACGAGGAATCATTATTAGACTTTCTTGCCTGCATTCCTTCACAGAAAAAAAATCCCCCCCCCCTTTTTTTAAATCTCTACCTGAGGGTGTCCCTTGAAAAAGTCTTCAGGCCAGATTCTTTTTTTATTTGGTTTAATTTTTATTTGATTTTCCTATTAACTTGATTTTAATACTTTATATATCTTCCAAGTAATTTCTGAAAACATTTTGATAAAATATGTATTTAAAGAATGCGACATAATTCCAGCATGAAATTCACGGCATAAGTGTTGTATTTACAGGCAAAGGCATCCAGTTTTAATAATGAATGGTGCCTGGTGCTTTCCCAGATGGTTAGCCTGGTGGTAAGGTCTCGGCTTCGGAACCGGATGGTGTCAGGTTCCAGACCCGATTCCACCGAAGAACCGTCGTGTAAACGGGTCTGGTGTACGTTGAATACGTTCGGGCCAGACCTCCTCCCGCTGGTGTGGTATGGAGTGGGGAGTGCCAGTTCAGGTGTCATCCTCTTCTTCTGCCCGCGGTTCAAAATTACGAGTCCGTCCCGAAATTTCCCTAGTGTTGCTTTAAAACGGGACGTTAATACAACTATACTAAACCCAGATGGTTACGAATAGTCAGACATGACACATAGTTTTGAGTCCATACCTGGTTTTTCTGTGCCATACCTAAAGTTTCTGTGCCAAAAGTGATATTTATACTTAATTGTACCTAATACTTTTGTTCAGTCCATCAAAAAATATCTGAACACTGCGTATTACACCTAATGTATAAAAGCCAAATTCAAGGAAAATATGCTATTCAGCTTGGATAGATATTTTTTTTTAAATATATGCAAACTATATTCACACAAGGGATCATCTACTTATTCATATTTGCATTATCTTTACTTTTTTCAATAGCAATTTTTCCATTTTTCAACTTTTAAATTATGCGGAATAACAAGTTCCTAGATATAAAATGTTAGTCTAATCGGCTCAAAATCACAGAAGATATACAAGAAAAAAGATTAAGAGGCTGTTTCAAAGTATGCAAACTTTGCAATTAGATCACTCTGATAATACCTTCATTCATTCAAGTTTTCAGCTCAGTCGTTTATAAGGTAACTTTACTCTAAGAAATAAGGTTTTTTAAGTTCACCGTTCGGAGCGTTGAAATATGACAAAATCAGAAATTGAAATACATGATTATTTTATTTACATATTTGATTGCAATAAATAATTGTTAAAAACTATTCACGTGACATTTCGTTTAAAATAATCAAATATTCTGAACAAATTTAATCCTATTATATTAATAATAATTGCTAAATAAATTTTTGGAGGATCTGAAAAATCTGCTTATTCTCTTTTTACTAAAAAGAGTATCAAATAAAAAATAATTAATATTCCAAAACATTTTTAAGCTTTTGTTTTTCATTTTTAAAAAAGTTATTTTTTAGTTAAAAGTTATTTTCATTTTTTTAGCTGTTACATTATCCACACACAAGGAGTTGTTTTTCAATAAAATTTTATACACTCATATATTTGGCACTGTATAAGTTCATATTTTGTACTGAATTCTGCTTCTGTGCTTTTACTCATTAATAAAAAACTACACAAATCATTTCTACTGCTTTAATCCAGACCCCATTTGTTCCAAGCAAAACTTCGCCTGAAATATAAGGGGTGTACAATCTGTTACATGTATTGAATTTTTTTTTCCTCATTTTTACAACTTTTCAAACAGAGAAATTCTTAATCTAAAGACATGGTTTGTTTTCAGTCCCATTTTAGGGATTTTTTTAAACCCTGTCAGAGAATCCTTTTATAAAGTAGAGATACGCTCTAAGGGAAAAGAAAATCGTGCTGTGCTGAAAGTTTTTGGTTACTGCTACAGAACTTGAAAGCTATTTGGTAAAATCGTATAAAATTTGGAACAGTGATGTTTTGGGTCTTGCACTTTCGATTGACATTAACATTGTTTTGAATTTCTATCCAAAAATTTTAACTTATTAATTTAAAAATTAATAAAAATATATAATGATTTTTTTAAACGCAAATGTTGTCTTTTTTACTTTCTCGTGTGCGAAATATAGAGAAAATATTGTAATTGTCAAAAAATTCGAATCCGAGATTTTGACAAATATCCACTTTTCAGACCTCCTGGAGTTCGAAAAATATATACTTTTCATTATATCTGTCTGTTTGTGATATACGATAACTCAAATACGCTTTAAGCTAGATGGATGAAATTTAATATAAGGACTTACGAACAATTTTGTAGATTTCTATCACATTTTGAACGAAATCCATTTATAGGAAAATCTGTCTTTCTGGCTGTTCGATTACAAGTGAACTCAATAACTCCAAAACACAAAGATTTCTATCACATTTTGAACGAAATCCATTTATAAGAAAATCTGTCTTTCTGGATGTTCGATT
>JAPMOR010114485.1:84625-133274 GCA_026543865.1 Argiope aurantia
GAACGAAATCCATTTATAAGAAAATCTGTCTTTCTGGATGTTCGATTGCAAGTGAACTCAATAACTCCAAAACGCAAAGAGCTAAGTAGATAAAATATGGTACACAGATTTAGTATCTAAAATATAGATTCTTATCGAATTTTGAACCAAATCTGTCGAAGAGTTGACTGTCTGTAAGTCTGTACTTTCGCGTAAGTGTAAACGTAATAACTAACAAACGGTGAAACTTAAATAAATGAATTTATGTATGTTATCTTGCGAGAACAACTGTAGTTCTGTATCACATTTTGTTTCCATTCGGTCGACAAAAAGTTAAAAATTCATATTTGGACGATAGATCCACTAAAAATACTAGATCCACATCAAAGATCTATATTTCGTAACTATTGTTCACCAATGCCGTGCAAGGCATTCGCTACCATATCCAAGGTCCACAATTTTATACGGAAGTAATATAAGACCTTGATAAGGAGATTTGCGGGAAAATTTCTTTAAGGCCACTCCTACTGGTTAATGATTATTTTAATGTAAAATAAGAACTATTATCAAGGATTCACTATATTTTGGAATATATTGGAGGGAAAAAAACTGGAAATCTCATTTAACATTAGGAACTGAAAATTTTAATTGTTTCTTAACTCATCAACCATTCACTCAAAATTACAAAATGTTAGAGAGAGTATTGTTTTTTTTATCACTTCAGCTAGTGAAGAAATTTGGAAATTTATTAATTTAAAGCAGCGATTATCCATCCGCTGCTTTAGATTTTTGCTTTCGGAAATAAATACTTATTGTGCTCAATAAAAGTATTTTTCTGATTCAACCACTGAAAAGTAAGCATTACAACGATCATTTTATTCTCCTAGTATTTTTTGATACTATTAATGAATGATAACAGCGCATGCAAGTTATAGATATACTAATAATCTTATCTTCAACAAGTATTAATTTTTCTTCTCCTAATCAAAAATTAATTATTGAAGTTTAAAGTGCTTATACCATGCTGTATTGAACTCCGTGAGGTGCTGTTCCTTTGATCAGGTCAAAAAATCTTCATATTTAGCGGAAAATGGGATACTTGATCTAACAAGACTTTCTGAAATTGTGAGAAAGTTTATAATTTCAGCGAGTCATCCCTATTTGACTTTTAGTCATATGGTTTATTGCAAGAGATTTTCATTCCATTTTGTAATTTGTCAGTGTCAGAAATTGATAGAATTGAAAATAAAATTTTCGCATTTAATTACAACTTTTTTAAATAGTAAGTTAGTAACAGTCTCAATACGAAACATATAACAATCTCAATGCAATGGTAGCAAACTGCCAAAAGGTTTTTCCTTTTTTTCATTGTCCTCAAGTTGAACTCATACAACAACATAATGTCTTTGAACATAATGTCAAATCTGATAGATATCGGGAAGAATGTATGTCGACATATATTTTTTTAATTCAGGCTGTTAAATGCATAATGATGAGCAAAAAGCAGTCTGCTGTTGAATATTTTAGAGAAAAAAAAATTGTTTACTTGAACGTTGTTGATAGTAGCTTGTGTAAAAATTTAAGGTCATTAAGAAAATACTACCAAGTGGAACTTGATAGTAAGAAAATACCAATGGAGAAAAAAAATGAAGAGTAAACTCTCATCAAAATAAGAGAACAATAAAAATATTTTGAAAATGGAGGAAAACAAATATTTTGAAAATGGAGAAACATAAAAGAAACCTTGGACTGTTTGTTCCAAGCATAAAAAACGCGAAATGATTGAAAATAATTTATAAATAAAAAAAGTTTTCTCATGATCATGTTTTCTTAGTGAAAAGTAACTATTGTTTAGTTTTTTGTGTCATTTTTACCATAGTTTTTATTTTAACAAAATTTTCTAAGTAACTAATTTTTTTCATTAACTAGTTGGTATCCGGTGCTTTGCTGCCACAGAAGAAATAATTTTGGAAATATTTTTTCAAATTTGAAATAGCTATCTTGTTTAATTAGGAATTATAGAAAAAAATGATATTTATTTTCTTCACGATAATTAATACATTCATTGAAACTGAATGATATATAAAGTAGAAGAATAAATAAGATTTATTCTTTTTTTTTTTTTACTTCAGATATAATAATTCTACTATGCCTATAACCTTTGCGCAAGTGCAAGCAATAAAGCAAAGTTTTATCGCAATCGGATGAACGGTACGGCAACGCATAAAATAAGAACAAAGAAAAATTTATTTTTATATATTAGATATAATAATTGCACTTTGCCTATAACCTTTGCGCAAGTTCTAGCAATAAGTTGGCAAAGTTCTATTGCAATCGGATGAACGGTACTGCAGCGCATAAAATATGAGCAAACAAAAATTTATTGTTATATTTTAGATTTTCTTTTATGTAATATTACTACATTATTTTTAACATCTCAAGCATTTTTTGCATAACTTTATTTATTTTATTGCTCAACTAATCAAATTTATTTTACTTCTCGGTGTTTATATTTGGCACGATTTATTATTTATTAAGTGTAGCGTTTTTGTTTCAGTTCCGTTTGCCATGTCTGGAACGAAGTTTCGTACACTTCACATGTACGTTTTTAGTTGAAAATGTAATATAATATCTGCAAATAAGTGAGATTAACAGCTACATTGATACTTTTCAACTCTTATTTTGATTCTTTCATCATCGCGATATAGGGTTATAAAATTAATCTTAAAAACTAAATAACCATTTTTTTCTAATTAATTAATATTATAAATTCTGAATCAATACTTTCTTAAAATAGGTAGACATAATATTTAGGCTCATTTGTATTATTATAGTGTCTATTCTATTCAGCAGCAGCAGCTAGATCTTATTTTGATTCTCTCAGCAGCAACTAGATCTTGAAGTAAGATAATTTCCTCAGTCAAAATACGCTATTCTAACCCGCCTTATCGCTAACACATTGCAAAATAAATAACGAAGATGTTAATGTTCTTCCTTGGATACAAAGTAAATAATGAAGATGGAAGATAAATATTCTTCCTTGGATATCACTATCTAGTAAACCCGTTTTATAATCATTTACACCCTGAGGTTGACAAATATGAGAAGAGCTATAATTGCCCTTGAAACTTAAACATATATTCATCAATAAATTACAAAGGGAAATTAAAAGCAGCTACATTTAGAACCTGACTCGAGTTTCGTCTTAAAAGAGGGGGTGGAGGAATCACAGAATCTGTTTTTTTCCCCTCTTCCAATGCTGACTAAATGTATCACTAGCCTTCATGCAAATTCACTGTTTCATCTTTCTCTGATGCCCGAAAAGATTAAAGAAAAACCCTGCTTCTGTTACTCGAAATACTAGAAGCAAAAGAAATCCAGTCAGATGTCTCTTTTTCTTTCTTTATTTTTTAAGGTTTAAATGTTGTTTTAGAAGTTTTAACAAAACGGCTTAGATATTTGATATTTTTCTAGATAGAATACTCAGACGGCAAGGCAAAAGAAAAGTGCTCTAATTTTTTGAAAAGAATTGTGCAAACTTATTGGAGCAAAGCACTTGAAATTGAAAAAAAAAAAAAAATACAATAAATTTAATAGAAAAGAAAAAGAAATGAGGAGAACAAAATGTGTTTCCTTATAATATTTATAGTCTCCGAAATATTCTTTTCCTTCATTTGAGTATGAAAACCTACAATCAATTGTTAATCAGTTTAAATATTCTTTCTGCTAAAATAAGTAGTATTACTTTTAAAGTATTTAAATATTTTTCTATTTCAAAGGAGTTTTTAAAAATTATATTTAAGAGCAAAGTGGCTTGTAATCTAAGAAACAAGCTGTATTGCCAAATATAATTCGCATACAGAAAAATTTCTCTTATCCTTTCCTAGGATAAAGATTCATATTTTGAAGACTTTCATTTTTCCATTTTTCCCATTAATTTTGCATAATTTAACAACTGACATTTATTATTACATTTATTTAATACTAAATAATACACTAATGTATTTACTAATTACATTAATATATTATTTATTTTTCAACATGAAGAAAGAAAATGTCTTAAGTAAATTTTAATCAAATAATTAATGTTATAAGATAATTGATTTTAATTAGAAAAATCTAAAAATTGAGTTTTAAATTTGTACTGTTTTCCTGCCATTCAATGATAAATATTTGAAATATTTTTTTCATTATTTATAAAGTATAATACTAATTTGAATTATGATATTTCAAAATTTTTACGTTGAGTTTTGTCTGTTCAGTATAATAATTGATATTAAAAAAAACTTATCTTAAAGGTGGATGTTTGCAATAAAAGTAGCGAAATATGCAATTATTTCCCGCTGTTCAAATTTTGTGCACTGTTCCTTTCACTCCATGCACATATCTCAAAATATTTTGAAACGGAAGATATTAAACCAAAACTAAATGGTTTGTATGAAGCCAGAAGTATTGACAGCTAGTGAACATTAAAGTGAAATGATAACAAACAAGGCCATGATAATTGTTTGAAAACAAGACAAAATAAGGCCGTTATTATTTTTTAAGGGAGGAAAAAATAAGCGGAGAAAGATAAACAGAATAAATTGGCCGAGTGCCAATAATGTAACTTGAAAAGGCCTGAATTGCTCACAGTTTTCTACAAGGGGAAAAAAGTAACTTTCTTCCTCCATATTCATAATTTGCATGCCCACGAAGGGATATTCTGCATCTTTTAGAGCAGGAAATCTCACAGTACGAGTATTTCCCCCTTATTTTCTTCTCTTGCGAGTAACTTCCGTGAAACGATACTCGATTTCACGCTCCACTTCCGGTTTTGATGGTCGGGAATGTTATGAAAAATAGAAAATATTAAAAATAGTAGGGGATGGGAGATAGTGTTCCAGTCATGAAAAATTGTTGGGTATAAGATGAGTCTTTTAAAATCAAGTTATTTTAATCTTATTTATGGTAATATTACTTTGTTTCTTGATATCGTGTTTTACTTAATAGTTTTTATGTGTTTAAATAACTTTATTCATAAATAATCTGAAAATTGAAATTTTTTTGCATTCAAATTTTTCAAATGTATTTACAGATTAATGAGAGAGAAAGCCATGCTCTTTTGTGTATTTTCATGAAAATTCTGAATAAAACTGAATCTTTTATTGAAGAAATATCCGCCTTTGGTGACTAGCTGGTTCGTCGGAGGTTCAATGATTCTAGCTGATTCGTGCTAAAAATTTCAATTATATATTTTGTGTAACTTGATGTTACTGGTTTATATAGCAAAATATTGTAAAATCCAAGTAAATTTTGTATTGCAAATTCAAATTTTGACAGAGACTTATAATTCATACTATTTTAAAAGCCTTGAGCCGTTTCCTCATTGTGCTATGCATTTCTTTCCACATCTATATATCAATTAAATCAAGGAACGAGAATATATGGATGTCCTATATAATTTTTTCACTGTAGCTTAGTTCTGAAGTTAAACCTTAATTGTAAGCACAACAAACTTTCAAAAATTTTATTAAAAGCAAGCCTCATACTGAAATTTACTTAACATAGAAATTTAAAACCGAATTTTCATATCACGATCCTCATAGAAATATCATCACAGTAAAAGCAATGAAAATTGTTTCAGTAAGGAAATAGATTGTTTAAAACAGGATAAAATTTTTTTTTCAAAAATGAATTAAAATAGAAATAAATTACACAGCATAAAAAGAAGCATTACTGATAAAAAATTGTGAATTATATAAAAATTATTTTTATGTTGAAACGTTTTGGAAGTTATGGTGAAAAACTTCCAATTTCGCTTAATGTTTTAGTTAAAATTCAAACTAAAATATCGAAAGAAAAAAAAAATGACTCCGAGATACACATCTCCATTGTCGAAAATATATTTGTGCCAAATTTGTTAGCTTTCGGCCACGCGGTTTGGCCTATTGACTGTTATCAAAAATAGACACACATTTATCTTTGTTATTGGTAACGATATGATTTTTTGTGAAGGAGGAGAAAATTGATTTATTTATATTATCGTCCTGTTTTAAAGCAACCCTAAGGCTATTTTGGCATGGGCCGCGTAATTTTGAACCGCGGTCAGATGACGAAGAAGACACCTGATGTGGCATCCTCCTCTGCAAACTTCCACACTACACCATCTTACACGTCGGTTCTTCGGGGGAATCGGGTCTCGAATCTGGAACCCTCCGGGCCCGATGACGAGACCTTATCACCAAGTCACCGCGGCCCAGGAAGAGGAGAGGGATTGCGAGAGTCAGCCAACAGCAGTTGCTAGGCAACGAGTTACTTAATCGTCTAAATTTATGCTTATTTGTCTAATTTATCATTAGATTAATAATTAGTTCGTCTAATTTATTATTTTATTTTAATTGTAATTATATTCATTTTTGAAGTCTTTTTATGAATACATTTGCATATTTTGCTAGCCATTATTGCAAGAAATTTTTGGAAACAAATATATTTATGTCGTAAGGTTTTCGTGAAACCATAGAGATTCATTTTTTTAGGGGGAGAGGCTTCAACTGTTGTTCATTTCATATTGCTAAATACCACCCAGTTTTGAAAATCCAATTAATGTTTATTCTTAGAGTAGAATAATAAACGAGTTTTTTTTTCTTTTAATAACAAAGTTGATTATATACAGGATGTCCACTCCAATCATGGGCCAAAGCTAAATTCTCAGTTGTTGGAGATAGGCATAGACTTTTAATAGGAAAAATACTCTATATGGCAAAAAAAATTATATTTAATGTTGTTTGAGTCAATGAATGACTTGTTGCAAAAATTACGAAATATAGATTTTTGCAGCCTCCCCGTCCAATTAGTCAATAAAATTTTTTGCGACATTTAAATAAAAAAAAAGAAGGTTAATTCTTTTGCAATCCAAAATTAAATTTGTTTTGAAGATTTGAGTATTGTTATTTCAGAATAGCCCGAGGACGAACCGAGCTTTGACTAGCGGACTTTTCTTCAATCTCAAATAATGATATTCAAAGCTTCATAATTCCATCAGTTTTAGTCGCGAAGTATAGAGCTTTTTCTATTTCAAATTTATGCGAGAAAAAATACTTTTCTAAATATGAGAAATAAGATCCGGGAACTGTATAAAAATTTAGATTTCGTAACTTTTTCAGCAATATATTTATTGACTGAACAACATAAAATATAAATAGGCCTTTTTTTTTGTTGGAAGTATATACTTATTTGCAACTGTTTAGATATTAACAACTAAAATACGATTAGAGTGGTTTTATAGTGACTCTAGATACGATTAGAGTGGTTATATAGGGGTTAGTGACTATATATGTTATTTGTTATCAGAGCATAACCTCGTTAAACATTTCGGCTCAGCCAATTTCCGGAATCACAAGGGATAGAAGATTTCTACATTTCTGAAGTACCTTGAGCGCGTAGCTTCGGAAGTCAAGGAAATGTAATTAAGAGGCAAATTTCTAAGATATGCTCTATTTACTAGTCTCTTTTGTTAAAATTGTTTTGTTTTTTATACAGTCTGGAAAAATTGCAGTTAAAAACTTAGAACTCTTTTAAATTAAAATTATTTTTTTAGAGGCAACTGTTTGAAAGCACAGTCTCTTTCCTGATCGTTACGCTCCTACAATACTTTTTAGAAGATTTTTTTGGATCAATTTTATACTCTGATAGCTGAAAGTTTTAAAAATGTTACTTTATTCAAAAGATACTCCAAATATTCTGTTAACTTGGAGTTATCTAATCTCTTAAAATTATTTTGACAAATTATATAATATCTTCCTAAATCGATGGTTTTTCATTTCAAAGCTCGTCTCATTTAGATAATTTTATTCTTAAAGAGAAGCTCCAGTCCGAGTATTTTTTTTTTGTCGGTATTTGCAAGTTTTAAAATGTTAGCTTTAGGATTAATATCCAAAAGTAAAATTTTGACTGTATTAGATATATATATATATTTTTAATTTCTTAATTTTATTGTCATTATTGCAAAGAGATTGAAACATATCTCGTAACAGAATTTGCCAACATATCTGGGAAATTTTTTTTTTTGATATAGTTTGTTGGCGGAATATTATATTTTAAAACTGTTACTTCAAGAATGACAATTTAACTGAGCATTTACATACAATGTGATAAATTTATCAAATATTTGGATTTTTCATTATCTTTTAAGAAAATATAAATTAGTTTTTACCGAAACATTCCATATCGAATAAAAAATTATTTACAAAAATTATATTTTTAGTTAAATGTTAAGAAAATAAATCGAATTCATTTACAACATGTTTGCTTGAAACTATTAAACACCATTATCGAATATAACAATTTATTCAGAAAATGAGTTTATCCTAATGAAGTTTTTTTTAAATGTTTCCAACATTTTGTGCGTAACAGTGAAATTTAGGTTTCAAATTACTTGAAGTTTTGGTTTCAAATTACTTGAAATTTTGGTTTCAAATGACTTGAAGTTTTGTATATTTCTTTATTTTTATTCTGTAAAATCTTTTTCTCATTCCACCTGCCTTCATCTAGAGGCACCCCAGCTATCGGAACGAGAAGTTTCTAGCATAGTGATCGGTTCTCACTTCCTTTTGGATACAGTATTGATGATGCGTGGATTGACTTTCACTCCGATGACGGAACGTAACTCCTATGAGAGGGATTGTACAGTGGTTGGTGATGGTCATTAGGACTCAACTTTAATTCCTGTCTCAGTGCTATCACGACAATTGTTAGTCCGTATGCTTAGGCAGTCCGGAGATTGCCTTTGCCGTCCCCCCCCCCCACCTATGAAATATCCACTAATTCTTCAGGATTAGAACGTCTATTTTTCACCTTCTATACTCATCCGAAAATGTAAGGATGGAGTTCTTGATAGGTTATTTTATCCCATAAGTAAAACATTTTAAATCGAACAAATACAAATAAATGTCTTATTTAACATCTGCGTAATAAACATTCATTCATTTTATTCCCGCTTTTTATCCAGAATCAGTCGATATCAATCAAATGCTAATCTTTTGGTTATTAGTTTTATCCAAAACAAAAATGAAAACGAAAAACTAATAAACAAAATTTCTGGAACTTTTTGGGGATATTTATAGCGTTGAGTCTTTACACAGAATAGAAAAATGAAAGCATTGTACGTGAAATCATGTGCTCTGGAGCATATCTGCGGTTTTATTGCCATGCTGTAACATTTGAAAAACGCGATAGATATCATTTTCGCACCAGTTGATTCAGTTAAGTCGATTAATTTCTAATTCTTTATAAGACTTATTGAAGGGCATGAAAAAGAACAATTACTGCTAATTTTCTTGACGAGAAAACCAGCTAAGATTGTGAATTTCTTGAATGATTTGACTCGAAATAACACTTTCTTCTTTTTGAACTTTCATTACAGTTGTACTTCTATTTAAAGAAAATCGTTAATGCTATTTCTCACCTGAAAAATTCGGATGCTATTTGGGATTAATGATCTAATATGGTTACGTTTGAATGCACAAAAAATTGAATTAATGCATTTACACAAGGCCAGTAACTTTGAAAACGCTGAAGTTATAATTTGTAGTTATAATTGTTATACTACGTAGAAAAGACGATTTTTTGCAAAATTATGATATTTTAAAATTAATATTCTTAATGTTTGAACATATTTCTTTATAAAACCATTATAATTTTGCTTCTGTTTCTTAGGAAGTTACACTAATTTTTATATTTGCATTTATATATGTTTTAATGCTATTTTTTTACATCTTTAGAATCTATTTTCTCAAATTCTGATCTTTGATTGAATTTTTTTACAAAAAACCTCAAACATTTAAATCTAATGCATGTTTTTGTTCAAATTTTGTATAAATATTTTTCAGTAGGCTCTGCAGCTCTAGGACTAGAGAATAAGTAATTTATTGATTTAGAAATATTTTTTAATTGTTTTAGTGCTTCACAATGTAAAAATGAAATAAAAAATTAGTGTTATTTTTCAGTTTAATATTCAAAGAATGGACAGAAATACAACTTTTTTTAAGTTCAGACACTAGATAATATATTTCTTAAACTAATGGCAAAATTTTAAGCAAATCATTTGATATAACTCTAAATAGACGAATTTTTCCCCCGTACCACTTTTTAGCCCAAACAGAAAAAAACACTTTTTTTTCCAATTTTTTAAAAACATTTTTGCCACTTAACGGGTATATTTTGGCTTTTTAAATGTTCTTTCGATTTTTTTATGCAGATATTCAAAAATACGACTATTTTCGAATGTTTTTCAAAAATTTCATCCCAAACGTAGTCACATACTGTAATGATGTTGATACAGTCTTGGCTCACTAACTAATTTCTAAACCATTAGAGTTAGCATATACTTCCAACTGAAAAAAATGCTTTAAATGATATAAAAAATTACGCTTTATGTTGTTAATGTCGATAATATTTGCCGACAACACTACATATGTACTGTTGAAAAAATTACGAAGTCTAAATTTTTATGCAGTCTTCCGATCCTGTTTGTCATATTTAGTAAAATATGTTTGAGATACTAATATTTAAAAGAAAAGTTTCCCTCTTTTGCGACTAAAATTGACCGAGCTATAAGCTTTGAATATCACTATTTTAGACTATTTCAATGTCGTCTCGAAAAAGAGCATACAAACCATGGGCAGCGTTTCGTCATGGTTCCCATTGTTGGTCTAATGGAACGTTAATCAATAAAATTACACTTAACTAAATATCTTTTTGAAATCCCATTGAGCTGTTGTTCAATGGATTTCATAATTTTGAAAAATGGTCAAATGACGGGGCTGATTGAGATTTAACGTAATAAGTAAATCTTTGGTGGAAACAAATCTCGAGCTCGCGATCCTCTGGTTCCGATGCCGAGATTCAGTCATCAAGTCATCACTTTCCCTCGAATTCGAACTTTTTGATGATTATTATATTTTTTTATTGTATATTTCTTTTTCGAAAAAGCATTATGCAGTTCCGCTTGAAGTTACACAAGAGCTATTTTGGGATAGATTTTGTCATTTTGAACCACGGCAAGAATACGAATAAAAACTGAACGGGCACCTCCGTCATTTCAAACTTATATACCGCACCAGCAGAAAGGCTTTTGACCCTTGAAAAATTTATTAATACAAGGATAGATTTTTTATAAGAAATGTACAAAGAGATAATCTTGTAATCACCAAAATATTCGACTTTGATATTTTGACGAATCTCCACATTTCAGAAACCTCCGAGTCCGAAATACACATTTTTTGAATCATGTCTGTCTGCCTGCTTGTGTGTGAACGCGATAACTCAGAAACGCTTTGAGCTAGACAGATGAAATTTGCTATATTAACTTAGAATCGCATTTGTAGATTTCTGTCAAATTTTGAAATAGATACAGTATTTCAGTAGTACAGTGGAAGTATTTCTGTCGGAGTAAAAGATAAGCGATTACTAGAAAAGTTAAGAGCTTGATAGATGAAGGTTTAGCATCTAAAATATAGATTTATATCGAATTTGAAACCAAATCTGTCAAAAAGTTGATAGTTTTGCATGCATGTAAATGAGACAATTCAAAAATGTAATGATTTAAATAAGTGAAATTTGATATGCGATTTTGTTACTATTAAGTCTTGGTTTCGTTAGTCGTCAAATCTTGGTTTCAGTTAATTTGAGGAAAAAAATGGACCCAAATCACATATTCGGTTTCCTTTACGAAGATTAAAACTCTCCTGTTCGAGACTCTGAAAATAAAAATCTGAGCACTCGTGGAGTTCACGGCAGTGTTCAAAGTCCCCATTTCTTATGCTGGGGTAGAGGAGGATAACACCTGTATTAGGGCACATGAATAAATATGAATGACTGAACCGTAGCGACAGTATTGGCGGGAACTAAAGTTTAGTTCTGAGTGTTAGTACTGGATACAATACAATCCCTCCTTTGGAAGGCACGTCCCGTCATCGGAAGGAGGTAGCCGACTCCACACCATTTCTGTACGACCTTGGGTGGAGAGAACCAACCACCACACCAAAAGCTTCTCATCCTCTTGTCTGAAGTGTCCCCCCCCCCCGAAGGGAGTTAAATGCATATAAAATAAAATTTTTCGAGAAGTATAATAATCAATATTTGTTACATTATGATAAATAGTTGTCTTATTGCTAATTTTATGTTTGAAGCAGAATAAATTATAACACAAGTTATAAATATATGAATAATAGTAATGCATTGCGAGATTGAAGGTCAAGCTCAAAAGACCTCGTTAGTTATTTTTAATCATTAACGATTCTTATTAATCAGCAAAAAATTCTAGTACCTGCTAATAGTATTCTGAGAAAGCTAACTTATCCTTTGGAACTGTAAACTGAATGAGATGAGCCGAGAATAATTAAAAATAAAAACTCCTAATGCGGAAATTATAAGTTATGAATATTTGCGGTAAAGATTGCTTAGATTCGACCATTAAACCAGCCATTAATCGGGTACTTTTACCTATTCTTGTGGCTAGAATAAATCCAGTTCTTTAAATCATGCGAAATAGCAGGTGGGCTATAAAATAAATTTCAGGATGACATAAAACATGGAAAGACCTTCTGCTCTTCCTGTTTGCGAATCCTCCTTTGTTACTAATATTATCTTTATGGCAGAAGTTTTAAATCTCTCTCGCTCTTTCTATTGTGCGTAATTAATTTTCTTCTTGCTTATATTCATTCAGCGTATTATCATCTATAATGTACTCTGATTACAGAATTCTTTGTGATGGAAATGTAAATTAAAAAATTAGTTCAATACAATTGCATAAATTATTTATTAATATTATAAAAAATATCAAGATGAAAAAAATAAATTAAAAAATAAACAAAAAAATTGCCACTAATAAAGAAAAAAATGTTTGTGTAAGATATTTACATAATGTACTAAAGAGTTTTTTTATTGTTATTCAAATTATATTTAATTTCCCTTATTACTTTTCTCAAACGTTGTAAAACGACTCCCACAAAGTTTCTTTTTTTTTGCCATTGTTTCAGACGAAACGTTACCATGTTATGAATGACATTTTTTAATTCAATCTTATTCTTAACCCTTTGTTGCACACTACCCTTTAAGTTTTAAACTCAAACAAAAAAAAAGTTTAGATAACCTATTTAAGCCTATATTATTCAGAGGTTAAATTTTATGAAGATTGTAGCAATCGTTTTAATTTTGGAAGTGTTCCATCACCTGGAACATTGCGCTGCTAGAGCTCTGAAAACAATGCAGTGAAGCTCAAAAATGAGTAAAATCTCTAGAATTTGAATACAAAAAGCGCTACGTTATACCTGTGTAGTAGATTAGCATGATATCCAAAGCGCACTACAAACAGGCATGCTCAGATTCGTTATTGAAGGGAAATTTTTGAAGCATTTTTGGTGTTTCGTAAAAATTTAGTTGCTTTCTCCGAGCCATTTTTAATATAATTAATTTTTTTAAAAAATCGATTGTTATATTTAAAATGAAAAATAAGCTATGATATATATCACAGCTTTTATTATTTTTCTCATATAATATAAACGAATTCCGATTAAAACGAATGTCAGCGCAACTCATAATAAAGAACAGTTTAGTTTAGTTATATTAACGTCCCGTTTTATAGCAACACTAGGTCAATTTTGGGACGGACCTCACAATTGTGAGCCATGGTCATATGACGAGGACGACCCCTGGGCTGGCGTCCCCCTCTCCAAGCTTCCAGGCTACACCAGCGGGAAGACGTTTGGCTACGTCGGATTTAGTCTGCACCGGACTCGCTTACACGACGGTTCTTCGGTAGAATCGGGTCTGGAACCTGAAGCCCTTCGGTTTCGATGGCGAGATCTCACCCTCATGCCACCGCGGTTCTAATAAAGAGCAGGAAACTCCATGTAAAGATTGCTACAGTTACAGATTAAAAAAAAAAAGAAAGAAAACACCCAAAACACAGAACTGGGACATTCTCGGCAATGAAAATTATTAAAATTTCATCTGTAAATAAATGGGATTTTTTCCAAATAAATTTTATAACCGTCAGAAAATTCAGGACCTGTAGAATGAATGCTTTCTTTAAATTAAAAAACAGTAGACAAATGCTACTTTACCCGTAACTTCCACTTCCGTATGGAATTTTTTAAATCAAACCAAACGATAACATTTTATATTGAACAGTTTTGCGCAACCATGGAAAGTTTAAAAAAATAATATTTGTTCGATGAAACACGTAAAAGTAGTTTAATTTTTTTTAAATAGCTGAAAAAATGAAATTATAAAAAAATAATATTACAAATACTTTGTTTTGAATCGGATATTCTAATTTTGGATAAGAAACAAAGGAGAGATAGAGTTTAGATTGTTTTTATTCAGTATCAGTGCGGAACATTTATCAGCTGTCGAGACTTTCGCAACATAATGCGAATATTCTTATGAAATAATTTCAAATACTGTGACCCGCCTAGAAAGCTCTGTAAAATGTGCGTGATATCTTCTCTGAAAGAAATCTGTTCCTTTTTTTTCTAACTGCAAGTTAAACCAATTATTAGAAATAAATTTTCACAAAATTTTAATAATAGGCTCAATTAATATTAAACTTCTCAGTGATATACATGATATGAAAGATATTATTGCCTTTTCAGAATTAAACAACTAATTTAATTATTTATTCATTGAATAATTTAGTTATTACTTTTCACGCTGCACTAGAAGAGTTTATAATAAATAGAATTCATTAGCTTGTGTTTAAATTAATTCTTTAAAATTATTATTTGTTATATTCTTCATATTTATTTATATTTACTATTGAAACTTATTGCAGAGTGACTTAGAATAAAAATACTAATAACTCGATATTTAGTACATGAAATAGATTGTTTTCAATTATCCTTTTCATACGATATTAATATATCACTAATTACTCCTCTGTGAATATAGATCTAATTCACATTAAATCTGTCATATCTAATCAGTCTTCTCCAATCAGTCTTCCCCAATCCACGATGATGTGAGATTGAAACTTAACGACTGGGATGCCAGCATAGGTGTATCTGAGGTCATTAATCGTGGCGAGAGTTAGAAGATTCGTCCTAAAATAGCGTCCTATATCTTCAAAACAGAAGGAACTGAATGAAGTAAGCCACAACATTAGATTTATTGCGTATTTTACATTAATTATATTAGTAACAATTTAGTTTTTGAAATGAAAAGTGGTTTTGGCTCTTTATTCTCCCCAAACAATATACTGTGCGATACCCCGACGTAGACAGAAGCCATGCGAGAAACTTGATGGGGCCGCCGAAGAGCAACCCCACCTAGCACGAAGGGACAAACTACACTTGATGACATTGGACCCTTGCAAACAATAAAGAACCCTCTAGAGAAAACACATATTGGTACAGAAAAAGAACAGAAAAAAAAACATTACATTTTACATTAAATATAAAGTTGTAAAACTTTAAAAATGTATTACAAAAAACATGAAATAAGTGTAAACTTTTTACATTAGGAAAGAGCTAAATACAAAAGATTTTAAAAACAGGTACAGTTAGAACCACCGCGGTTGTAGAGTACATCATCTTCTCACAACGCTATAATTTCTGGTGTAGTAAATATTCGCAATGATTGCAATCGGTTTTCCTATTGACCATCAAGAACAAAAAAAAATTCTGTTCAGCTAACAGCACTACTAAAGGAGACCAATCCGCATTTTCCGCTACACTTCGCGAGACATTATACTAATATTGAAAATTTCAAAGCTAGAGTGGATTAAAAAAAATTGTTGCTCAGTATAAGATAGCAATATTTATCAAATAGCTCATTTTCAATTTTATAAAATATTATGTTTAGATTTGCTGTGAGAAAATTGTGGGTTGATCCAGTTTTTTTCTCAATGTCTTAGTTTCGAATGACCTTCAAGATTTCACCTAGACTTTTGATTAATTTTTACATGAATTTTTCGAAATGTGGTTAGTTTAATTAGTAATTATATTTAATATATACTAAACCAACGTAATAGAATCAATGGACAAACAGCATAGGATCCTACTATCACAAGAAGAGTCACATTAGTCTGGTGGCAATTTCTTGGCCTTGGGGTTGAAAAATTGTGGGTTCGAGACCAGATTCTATTTGAGATTCATAGTGTTATATTAAATAAAATGTCACATGTCCCTAAATTGATGTGAGATAAAAGTTTGAAGAAGATACCAGTTCAGGTGTCGTTCTCATCGTCTAACCAGTTTCGAAAATGAGATCAGTTCTAATCACTATGATTTATATATAAAATGAGGCATTCATTTAACACATAATATCAAATTAATTTCTTGACAAAACAAGCAAAACAAAATATTATCTGATTAGAACACGTTATTCGATACATCATAAATCCATTTTCACACGTTGAGATTCAAGAATGTTTTTAAATAAGGCCAACATTTCCTTCTCGTTGATATATCGATAACAGTTTTCAAGTAGAAAAGATCATTGTTAATGGCGATAACATCTTCAATCTTCTTATATAATTAATCCCAAACTGGAAAAAAATGTGATAAATGAAAACAAATTTAATCATCGTTAGACCGAAGATCATTTTCGGAGCATTAAGAAGATTTTTATACACTGAAATCCGAATGAGTGCAAATTACTTTTTAATTAGATTAAAAAAATATATATGCTAACGTAATTTGTTTAGATGCGTGAATCTATTTAATAGGAAAATAAGAAAGAAAAATTTATTCATAAGTCAGGAACATACAATTATATCGAATATTATTCTACTGACTGAGAAAAATTCAACCGTATAAAATGAAAATTTCCTAGAAAAGGCGTAAGTTCGAAATAAGGCTCCTATCAAAATACCAACGATTCCGATTGTGAAGTGATATTTCGATTTTGTGAAAAATCTGATGTTTTATCTGCGCAGAAAACGAAACTTTCTTTGGCACTCCAGTATGTATATTTTCAGTGCTAATGACCTTTCTCGGTTATAAATCGAACTGCTGCTCAACTCCTCTGTTGTCGCATGGGCTTCATATAAATAATATCTTAATTTAAACTTACCTTTAAAACTACAATGGTAAGTAACTTTCAATACATTTTTTATAGTTAAACACTTTTTTTTTTAATGTGTTGTATGTCTTGTTGAATAACGTTTGTAGTAGTTTTTTATGAAATAAAAGCTTTCGAAATGGTAACTTTTCAAAATGTGATAAGTTTTTCTTATTGTGTCTATTTACTATAAGTGCCTATTATTTATCATTTTTCTCGTTACTCAAACGTATGATATTTATCAATGTTAAACTATTACGAGGATTGCCAAGATTTATTTTCATCGATGTAGAATATTGTATGAATCGCTTTTATCGCTGCTTATTTCTATGAGATATAACTCTGCAGTGTAATAACAGAATATGAAAAATAAAAATTGGAAAGAAAAACAAATGATTCTACTTTCGTGAAATAATTACTATCCTCTAGGAAGAGTGGAATCCATGTTTTTTATATATTTAAATTCCATAAATAGTAATAAAAAGAACTTCTTGTTTACACCTTAAAAAAAATAAGCATTTAAACAAACCGGAATATCCGGCTCGCTTGTTGTGTTCCAGTACTAAGTTAATTCAAAAAGAAATTAAGTCTCCACTTGTAAAAGAAAAGGCAAATATTTTTTAGTAATTAAGATCAAACATTTACGGTTCGATTGATAAATTCACCTTTTAGAACTAAACTCGCCTAATGTGGCTAGTAAAACAAATCTGCTCACTTTTGTACTTGGAATTGTAAACAATATTGTTATTTTAAAGAAACATTGTTAGGGGTTTTTATAGTAGCAGCTGTTAGGCAAAAGAATTCGTATTGAGGTTTCCCATATTTGTGAACTTCAGGAAAGAATGGTGTAGAGAAGTTCACGAGCTCTTTACTATTTTGCGTCACAATGTCATTAGATAAAAAAAAATCTGTTTGAATTGCACAATTTAATCTTCCACTTGTTTTCAATGTGCTAAAATAAGACGAATGAAAATTGTATCTATTTACGAAATAGCGGATCTTCAGGTAATCATGGGCATAGACCAACAGAGCTTAAGGAAAATTTTTATCAAATTTCAAAAGCATAAAGTAAAATGAAATATTATGTTAAATTACAAAAATCGCTTAAATAAAATTTAAAAAATGAAATACAGATTATTAGATAGTTTCGTCTATTGGTTCAAAATCGAACCGTATTTGGGATCCAGTTTAAACTAGGGTCGAAATCTTGAAGCCAATATCTTGAAGCTTTATCACAAACGTATGATTATAAGAATCGCACTGTATTTTAAAATTTTTATTTTATGAAGTTCCCACAAATGCATTCACTTTTTTTTAAAATAAGAGAACCATGTAAAATACGGTAATGGCTTATTTCTTTTATAACTTATTCTAGATTACTGTTAAGTAGTTCAGTGTTTTAAAGATGTATGAGTTTGCATGGGTAAGAATGGATGTTTCCCTAGGACTTTTATGGAAAAGATAAAAAGTTCCGTTTATAATTAATTGAAAACTCTTAGTACAAATGTTTGACTATTAAACCACGGAATTTTACGTTGCCGTGAATTTTCGATTACTTTTGATTATAATATCCAAGCGAGTTCTCTGGTCTACTAAAGGAGGGGAAAAAAAAGCTTGGAACTTGAAGAAAAAAAATTGGATTCAAAATCTGTCTGAAGCAATTTAATTAAGGGCCGGATAATGCTTCATATGATAGAACTTATTTTAACACTTTTCTATTGTATCTTTATCAATTTTTCTTGGTGTTTAAATTTGCATTTAACTAATATTTTTTAATTTTTTTAATAAACATGAAGGAAAAAATGTTCTTAATTTTTTTTTTTGAAATAAACTTTTTAAAAATAGAATCTAATTGAAGTATCGTATTGACGCACCAGCGTTTTCTGTTTAACGCCTGCAATTTAAATTTCGATTTCTTCAGGGTGAATTTTTCCTTGTATAATGTTAGCATTTTGAAAGGCGAAGAGTTCTTCAGGAACATCCGTAAAAGATGCGAAGATCTAAGGTGTATATTTTTGGAATTCCTATACAATTTGCTTTTAAAATTAAGAAGTTATCGTTCTTTTGACCCTTAATCGACGGCCTTAATATCGGAATAAATCAAACTTTCTGAAATGAGTATTGGTTATAAAAAGGTTCTTATCTGAATACTTTTCAATCCAGCTTTCAAGTTTATTTGTTTTTAAGATTATTCTTGATTATCTCGAGCATTTTCATTCGCAACCAAATACCAGAAATTGACTTAATTTTATACAGACTTTAAAATCGAAAATAGGAGCAATAAACTATTTTATTATACATGGTATCAGTTTGTATAGCATTTATTCGGATGAATTATTATATAAAAATATTTAGTATTTATCAGATTTTCAAAATTTGTATGCATATAAACTCGGAAGTGAAATCGTTAGAGGAGAGCAATGAGAAGTTAATCGGGCACAAATCTGTTTTTTCTTCTGTTTATAAACTGGAAATATTCACAATTCATCTTGTATAAAATGTGAACTTCTGGATTTCTACTCGATTAATCAGTTAATGTAGTTCACATTAATGTAGATTACCGATATTCATTTCCTGAAGGAATGCCTCATAAATTACATGATTTTGACGACCAATAATTCGACCGTTCGAAACTTGAAGACTAACTAATAAGTTTGCAATATCGTAAATGTAGAGATAAATTTTCCCCTATATGAAAAGCAGTTTTTTAAACGCGATTTGGTTGTCATGTATTTCAAGGACTGAAAAAGCTTGCTTTTATTATATTCGTATAATGGTTGCAAAAAGTAAATTTTTCATAAATCGGTTTCAAATGAGTATGTTATGCGAAATGGCTAAATTTCATTTTGCTGAATATATTTACTCTCGAAAAATTAGTGATTAAGAAATGTTGAACACGTTGATATGATAGCAAATTTTGCTGCTGCTATCATTGATATTTTTGGAAGAACAAAACGGTGACCAATCGATAGTAAATATTTTGCCTTTTTTAAACGGGAAAAATCTCCGATTGTGACACGTCCTTCAAAGTCATGCAATTAAATACTATAATTACTATGCTTAACATTGAACTATGCTTATTAAATGCTATATTATTAAATGCATATTACGCTTTAATAAATGAGATAATGTACATTAATCGAATTGCTGCCAATGTTGATCAAGTGTAATGGATTATCTTGCTCTTCATTTACCTAATGGATTATCTCAAGATTTTTTCTAATAGGCCAAAAATCTAGTTTGCTGAAAATTTCGAACTTATAGTAAACTTTTTCATTAAAGTCTGCCGTCTTATACTAATCCTCGTATCGATTCAACAGTGAATTTGCAATATTTTTGGATTATTTTTCAGGCAACCGGAGGGCGTGATGATCTCCGTGGAATGAATGCTTTGAAAAATGGCACCCCAGTGCCCAATAGTATTTTCGTTGGGGGCATTTCCAGTAATGTAAGTATCTTATAAAATTGTTTTCTTATACCAAGAGATTACCCAAAATTTGTCAATGTTTTTTGGAAGTTTTTTTATCCTTCTCGGATATAAAATGCCTACTTCATAAATTTTCAATAATTCTATAATTGTTATACGCTGAGGGATTCGATTATACATTGGCAAGTTCAGTTTATCCTAGTAATTGAATATCCCCTTAAGATGCATAGAATCGAGGTTATTGTTGATCATGTATTTGTTTTAGTGAAGTCGACCTAATTTTTAAGTCCCAACACTGATCTTGGGAAGAGACATTTGATTCAAATACATGAAGGAACTAAAATTTTTATTTTTGAATTTTTCACTATATAAACTCTCCGCCAATTTTTTCCATTTAGTTTTCAAAAGAATATATTAATTTCTAGTGTTGAGAATCGTTTTGACTCGCTTAATGATTTTAGTCTAAGAATGCTAGAAATTCCTGCAAATCAATTTCGTGCAAAAAAAGCCTAAATGAATGAAACTGAATTTCATTAACTTATTTAATTACATTGGCAGGCTGTATAAATATTTGTGCCAATAAAAAAAATCACTTGCTTAAAGTGAATCTTAAAACGGCTTATATGTGAAGAATTTCGACCAAGTTCCTTATAGTTTATTTTTTCATGAAATCTAATTTTGATGCGAGTGTCAAATTGGCTGATTACAGTAGATGATGACAGTACACCCAGTGATAAAGGAACGTACTCTACTTTGATTCTACTTTGTAGTTTATGAAACTTGTACTGGATCGAAAATGAATGGTTTTTGATTATAAACCGATGGCACTTATTGCGGGAAAAGGGCTTCCTGACATTTCAGGAATTGACGTACATTGCGAATTGCTGCTGCATTTTCTACTTCTGAGCATGCATAAATGTAACGCCATCATGACCTGCACATGCATTATCTAGGCGACTTTTTCATTTGTCCATCGTGCGAAACCTATTCTTCCTTTCAAATTTCAATGACTTGGTATTTTATCACTTATTTTGACAAATGCTAATACTTAATGTCTAACTGACATATTTTATATTTCAGTCAAAATTTTGTCGCAATTTTTTTCGTCTTTATCTCCGTGTTTAAGTATTAAAAAAATTTTCATGGGTTTTCGATGAAGTGACTTGAACACTTTCAACATTTTCTTTTAAAATATTTCAAAAGTATCGAATAGCAACTTAGACATTATTCATTAATCAGGAAAGATCTTTAATTTGCTCTAAAACTCAATGGAATATTTAAAATAAAAACATAAGCAGAAGAAATTTAAATCGTGCATTGATTTGCAAATAAGTATATTCCCCTCAAATCTACATTCAGAAGACAGAAGCAATCTTAAATTCAAGTCTGTTCAAAATAGAAACGGAAAAAATATTAAATTTCGAAAATTCTACGAGTAGTTTACTTCAAGTGTTTTACACGACTACTTTTCGATATGTAATATTATAGAAAATCATAAATCGGCATTCGTGAACTACAGAACCAAGCATCAGTTTTGTAAATGCCAAAGAAAAGAGTGCAAAACTTTAAACTTCTATAAACGAGGCATACAGGCTATTAAGTTTTCTATTCGGTCATATAACACGCCATCATGTTGACTGCTATAGAACTAAAATCTAATTTCATTTTTCATTGCAAATCTTAATCTCTTGTCCTCAGACAAGTAAATCGATGCATAGTTCACCTAAAGTAAAGACTTGTATACATTTCGGAGCAATAAACAATTGTTTAAAGTTGAATAATCAAAATTTTAAAAAAATAAAATGCCAATGGGGCACTGTCGTGAATGGTGCCCGAGAGGAGCCATCGGAGTGCACAAAGGGATAATAAAATGTTTTGCAAATTGCTGCAATTTTAAAATTTCTGAAAGCTTATACGGTCTTTTTCTTCCCTTCTAGACAACTGAAGACGATTTGAGAAACTTGTTCTCAAAATTTGGAAATGTCAAAGCAACAAAAGTTCTTTTTGATAAAGCTGGAATATCCAGAGGGTAATGTATGTTGCAGCATGGAATCTTGAAAAGTTAATGTCTAAATTCTAAGACCTTTTTAATCTACGCTAAGTTGGGATTAGGTGAAATTCAAAATTTCCAGCAAAGAATTTGATGCACCAGATTGTCTTTTAAATTCTGACATTTTATTTCACTTGTTTTGATGAAGTTTTCTTGATTTTTGAAAAAGTAGGACTCGGTGGAATCTGAATAGTATTAAATGTACCAATAGTTGAATAAACTAATTTTCACTTATCTTGATACCCTTCAAATGAAATTTCTGCTGAAGGAACTGGAGTATTTTAAAATGGGACTAGATTTCGGAACCAGAGGTTGTCATTGATATGTGGCCGATTCTAAGGAAGATTCACCCCTGTCGTGTATGACTCGAAGGATAAATCCGTTGAGTAGTTCCTTTCACACTTAGTAAAACTAAATAGATTTAAATGATTTAAAATTAACTAAAGGAAGTTACTTCCGCAGAAATCGACGTTTAAATGATTTAGTGGATTGTGTAGGTGGAAAAAGCAAAGATTTTCTTCTTATGGTTAATAGGTTACATGGAGTAAGTTTTTAGAAGGAAAACAAACTTCACCCCGACCACTCATTCGTGATTTTGTAGAATACGATGGCCTGAAGGTAATGCTTTAAAGATTGAATTCCCTTAAACATCCGTCGTATATGGAACTTCAGCCGTTTTTTGCACTCGTATTTCTGTTACAGGTAGCGATTGGGTCTTTATCTGTATTTGAACCACATATCCTTCTGAGAAAGGATATGATGAAAAATATTTCGAACAAGTTTCCCAAATAATGGCGTATGGCCCTTGTACAATTAAACCACACCATCCAAATGATGGCAGGGGTCGCAACAACTCTCCAACTTTTTTATTGGACGAATCTTCGGAGTTCCCAAAATTTAAGATGCTAAGGTTGGGTAAAGAATCTATTGAATATCTTACTCTTCTATATTTGTAAAAACAGTATTTACTAAAACATTTACTATCGCTGAATACAAATAAAAATATATAATCGAGTAATGCAAGTCCCTAATGAGATTTTTGCCTAATTTATTGGGGGAAAACATTCCATTACCAAATTTAAAGACTTTTTAATATTTCTAAAATAAGAAGCTAACGTTAGTTTCTCTAAATGGCACCTAAAAAGTTTTTAATGATCCTGACATGCATAAAGTTAGCAGTTTACTAGTAATTACTCCACACTTGATACTTTTCGCCTCCTGCTTCATTTTTACTTGTTCATCTAACCTTTAAATAGAAGATTAGGAGAGCAAGTGTAACCGCACAATCCGCACAATAGAATGGAAGATTTATGTGTTTAAATGTTCTTTTTTAAAACCTTTGTTCCGTTTATCTTCAATTACCGCTACGTTTGTTTTGACGTATCAATATCTGCGAGTCTTTTGCAAACAGTACTGTGAATGACTAAGGGGTTAAAAACGTATTCAAGATTTGACAAACTTCATCATTTAAAGTGGTGACTTTTAAAAAATCGCAGAAACTGATTCATTGCAAAGAGCTTATGCAATTTGAAAATAGAATCTATATTTTTCTATGTATTTAGAATACTTTTGAAAAAATGTATTTTAAAATCTCTGTGAAAGGATATCGAGAAATTTTTTCAGACATTTGCAGATATCAATATGAATTTTTTTACTCATAAATGGTCAATTTACTCAGAAAATCGACCAGCATATTAATCGAAATCAGTCCTTTTTACCTTCTAATATTGAAAAAAATTTCAAGAAGGGGGAACTTTTCTCTTGCTTAATGCGTTTAGTTTCTTTAATCCTTGGATAGTCTCAATATCGAACAGGTACACACGCAGTCTACATCTGTTGGCATCTAACACACAACAGCCTGAAGGGAAAACTCAAAGTGCAAAAGTATATTCTCAATAGGAAAAATTATTGCATTTATGTTAATCTGTATTTAATTTTTATATCTTGTATATCGTGGATATAAAGTATTATATTGTTACTATTTAAGGTATATGATTACCTGCAGAGCAATTCTTCTGAAATTTATAAATTCAATAAAACTTATTTTTAATTATGGGAATAAAATCACATTTCAGTTGGAATTTTATTTGAAATCTTAAGCAATTTCAGCTAAATTTTAGTGAATCTGCAGTTACGCCAAACATCCTATTAGCCAATACAAAAAGTTTCAGTTTTGCCTTACATGGTTCATAACACAGCTAAATATATTAACTAAAAGATTTCATGCAGCTATAAAAGTTCTGGAAATATTCCCAATTCTGAAGTTTTTTATTGATTTTTTTTCATTAATATACGAAGCAAAATGGTTTCATTCTAGTTAGTGATTAGCCAAAAATGGCTTTTATACCATAAAATACAAACTCGAACTAGTTCATGATACAGCTTAATATGGAATACCATTGCAAAATTTCACTTTGATGAATCTTTTGAAAGGATGTTTACCTAAAAAAATAGCAAATATGGGTTTTCCAGAAAACTTATTTAAATAAGGCACGCACACTCTTTGTAGTCACTGTACAATGTTAAAACTCGCCATATTTGTGGGTCACTTTGATTTAAACTATTCCCTTGGCTTTATACATAATTTTAAAATAGTATTGTAAGAAATGATTGACATCTCTAAATTCACTCTTCGTGAATTCTCAAGCATTAGAGAATCAAATAATATTTCTAAATGTTTGAATGAGTTGTAGATCTAAACAATAAAGCTGCCATATTTTCCAAACTTTAAGCTCTTTCAGTTAAAATAATCCCTTAGACTAAAATTTCAGTTACTGTTCTACGAGACCATGCAAGCATTTCCGATCAACATTTTATTGCAAAGTGTTGAATAAGTTGCCTTTTTGTAGATAAATCTAAATCTTTCAAAATGAACGAAATTTCCAAAAACTGTTTTTCCATTTTACACTAGCTATTTCTCTGGTATATGGAATTTGATTGCAACAATAGATTTCATTCTACATTAATATGAATATAGTCCATAACTGCTTGCAGCATATACCAGTGTAGATCGTACCCAATAAAATCAAAACCCCTTCCCTAAATACAGAGCAAAAAGTTTATTATAAAGTTAAAATTTCTTTATTCTAAACGTTTTCACTTTCTCATTTTAGTTAAAGCAGTCTCCATTTGAGGTTGATCACAATACTAGACATCTAAATTTATTCGGCCATCGCAAAGTTTTTCGGGGGGTGACTTTTTAGAATTCAAAACTGTTACCAGTTTATTGTATAAAGTATCTTATACTGCTTGCTAACTTGAAAAATATTGGTATTTCTGATTAATTATGCAACATGTCTACATCCCTTGAATTTTCATCGCTACTGATTGGCTGGAACAAAGACAGAACGTCTGGTAAATCGAATTGGAGACTTGCTGTCCATCTGAGCATCTTCATTTGTTTGGTGCAGTATGATTTTTAAGTCATATGAATACCCTTGTATCAAATCGCAAACTGATATTGAGTACAATCCATGATTTGGATAATTTTAATACTTGACGCAGAAGTCAATATCAAGATCATTGCCGATACTTTGAAACTTCAATTGAGAAAATATTGAACTTGAATGATGGCAGGAGCTAAATAAGCGAGGTTTACTTTGAGCTGCAAAAAAACAACATGCATTTTAAATTTATTTTGAAATAAAAAACGGCTGTAAAATTTAATGAAATTGCAAGTATCGATAAGAAAACATCTGTTTCTTCTACTTGTAGGGTAATTGTCCACAATTTCAATACTGATCAAGAGTGAATGTAGGTAATTTTGGATCCGAAAGAAAATTTGTTTCTTTTGATTCGGAAGACGATTTCTTGGACAGATAAGTACTTCCAAACATGACATTCCGCAATAACGAAATGGTCGAGTAGGCATTTTCTTATCGACGTAATTTCTATTGATGAAATAGTCTAGGCAACACGACTAATTGTAGTCATTGACTGCCAGGCAATGGGTCACTTTAATAATTGCGTATTATTTAATAAAAACAAATTTTAATTTTGTCGCTTATTATCATGCTTGTTGATCCATAAAGACTGTCGGTTTCAGGTCCTTGGTTCAGTGTTAAGTGAAAAGTGAGTAATGGTCTTTTAAGAGCATCGTGTAACTATACTCCTAATTTTCAGATATGGGTTCGTCACATTCGAAACTGAAGATGAAGCCGATAAAGTTCTCAAACAGGTGAAATTTCCTTTCTGTACTAATAGTCTTCTATTCTAAATAGTCGAATTTTCACCTTTAATTGATAGATATACAGCCTCGGAGATTTTGATAAAAGTACATTAGATAAATGCTTAGAAACCACGTATTAAGACTTTATCAAATGTATGTTAACACAAATGTTACAATTACAAGCCTAGTGGAACAGGTTAGTTTCATCATTAAGCTACATGGATTTTTGAAAGTAAATGTAACTATAGTATTTCAAGAGCATGAAATTTCCAAGTTTGTATCGTAAGCAATATTGCGTGCATCTTATAAAGATAGGTTTACGTTTTTGTTCTATTAAAGATAAATAGCTGAGTTTTCTGTTTGCCTTAACGACAAAATATTTGGCAATTTAATGGGCTTCTTCTAAAGCCAGTTGATTCCTCGCTTCAATTGGAAATTTTCTTCCGCGTATATTTCATCCATTAAAAGTAGACTTAAAGTGAAATAGTTATTCAATTTCTAGTTTTAATAATTAAGCGACTTCACTTCCCCACGTAAATAAGTATCCTCAGAAAATTTGCGTAGCATTTCTTGCATCAGTTTCTTAATTTTAGGTTGAGTTAAATATCTGGTCATTTATAATGAAGAGATGCATAAATTGTGTCGTTTGAAAGTAAAGTGAATATCGAAAAGTTGCACACGACAGAGTTAATAATCGCAATTAAGTTTCGAAATTCGATGAAAAGGAACATGGAGGCAATTGTTGCGAATTTGTTATCTCTAAGTTGTAAAAATACCTTGATTTAAAAAATATTGAAAGTATTTATCAAGCGAGTTTTAACTGTTATCCTTTTTATATCTGCATTGCGTACTTGACTAGCTAACGGAACAAATTCTTTTCCTCAGGCTGAACGCTTCATCTTGAAAGATAAGAAATTGAACATAGCTCCGGCAGTTAAAAAGCAGGTAAATGTTACTGAAATTATTTTAATCAAAATGCAAATATTTAGCATGTTCGAAATGATAAAGTATCTTTCTCATTTCACTTTTCTGTTATAATTCATAAGCTATAGCTGGTAAACTATCATTATTAGTAACGCAATTTAGAATCCACAAGGATTAATCTGCGTTTTTCAGATTTTTATTGAAGCTAGAACGTGTTACTAAATGTATCCAATGTACAGAATAGACGCAAAATGTACTTTATGAACATTTTAAGCACCTTACGGAACTTCGATTGTAGCGAAGTTAACGTTATTCTGATGGCGCCAACATAACTCCATTTTAAACTAAAGGTTTCACACTTCGTCAGAAGTACAAGAAAATAAAATTACTTAACCACGATGGATATTATTTAAACCAGCCTTATGAGAAAAACCACTGTCCAGTCATTAAAATGTCACTTTTTAAGTGTGTGAAATTGCTGTTAGAACATTTTCGATTGCTTCACTGAATGTCTTTATAGCTGCACTTGATTCAACTCGTAACTTTGCTAATTAATGGAAATGCAAAATATTAGAAGTATTAAACTGTCTTCGAAACTTCTATTTGTACAGTGGGGTGGGGATTTAAAAGAAGTCAAAAGGATAGACATAAACGCCAAACAGAAGGTTTAATCAAGAGCGAAAATAGGCTTAACCGTCGCCTGATGGGTAATCTTAAGACTCGCCAATAGAAATTGTTCATATCTTCAACAATTTCAGATTTATATTATAAAACTCATTCTTTTTATATCGATTTCATTTCGGTTAACCTCTTTGTCACAGATTGCATATCAAGCTAATGTTTTTAATGTTGTAAAATTCAAACTCGTCTGTCGGAACATTGAGTTGCATGCTTTTCGCTAACGCTAAAATTAGTTTTATAAAAAAATTGCTTTCCTTGGATATAAACTCTGAAGTAGGATTTTCACTTATATCTTTATTTCGTATCATATACAACAAATAGTCTATTACAAATTACTGAGTGTGCAAACTCAATTTGTAGTAGACTGATTCAATTAATGTTTTCAGTTTAAAAAGCTCGCTTATTATTTGATAAAAATGCGTTTCATATTTAAATCGAAAGTCAATCTGGGCGAACAAATGGATTGCCAAAGGCAGTTTCTTAATTCATGGTATCATTCGACATTAATAGCCCGGTAGACAGTAAAAGTACTCTTAAATAAATTCTTTAGCAAGAAATTTAGTGTTGCTTTAAAACGGGGCATTAACCCGTAACTAAATTCGGCAAGAAAAGCTATAGATAATTCGAAGCTATTTGACAACTGAAAATAAGTTCATTCAAAAATACTGTGACGCAATATTTGATTTTTGACTTTTGGTTGGTGGCCTTCGAATTTACAATTAAGTAATGGATAATGATATCAATATAATCAGATAGGATCCAAATTGTCAGATTTTTGAATGTGAAACTATGAAATGGATTCAAGTGGAATATGCATTCTTATTTGAATTTTTTGCTTTGCAGCCATACAGCCGTACCTTGGGTAAGTAACAATTTAATTTCGGAAACTACATCTGCAATTGGTAAGTTAATTTTTCTTTTTAACTGCTGAGTTGTGTTAAGAGGTATGGATTTTCGAAAAGTTTCTTCAGGAGATTTGCGTTAACTTAGTTTAATTGGATCCATTATAAAGAGAGAACTATCGCCAAAATACGAGAACACTGTTAGGAAAAATTCCTGTGGGGTGCAATAATTTAGGAGCACAAAGTAGCTTGTTGTATAACAAGTTTTATTCATATTCTTGCATGGGTAACTGCAACAATTAGAGTCGGCTTACGATATTAAATCTGAAATTCATAAAATATGCGTGAGAAACAAATCGTCGCTAATGGCACCATTTGATAAACATTACTTGTTTCGCTCCTTTTCGAATTCAACTTATTTGAATTTAAAATTGTTGTTTACTATTTTCAGATCGGCATCTCATTTGTGTAATGTTTAATTTTTAATGGCTTTACTTTAATACTTCAAATTAGTTGAAGTGTTATGTTGGATTTTCTGCTTTTATGTTTAACTTTCAGATTTGCTGAAGTCATCGAAAGTGCCTAGTATTACATTGTTTAGAAATTTGAATTACATGAAAAATGTCTTTGTAAACTAATGAGCAAATATTTGTTTTATATGGGCTTTAGATGCACGATTTTAATGTGAGGATAAAAACAATCGGCAAACAGATTTTGTCCAGTGGTCAGCAAAACATAAAATGCTTCCCTTTACAATATTTCGGAAGACGATGCCATTTAAATGCTTAAGCTAATGATAGCTGAAATCGGAATATTACGAAACGTATGACAATATTCCTGAACGCATGGATAATTTGTTTTATTTTCAGAATCGGGCGCGGTCGCAAATGCGTCTCTTATTTGGCCAGCTCAGCCTCCTTCAAGGACTTCAGCTGGATTTACTAGAGATTCAATGTATTATCCGCAGGTAATGCTGATTACAAATTTAGTAAATTTCAAATGATATTAAATTGAAAGGAATATCTACGTAAGTTCATGCAACATATCTTTTACGGCAGATATTGATTAGCATTTGCAGCAGTTATGTGCATTTCTTTCAATTCTATGTTTACACTATCCTTGGCTGATAAGTTTCAACAGTAATTCTTAAATACAACTAAAATGCCGATTATAATCTTCATTGTAAACATGTTCGTCGAAATAAGTGAATCAACCTTATACATGCTTTTGAAGGCGGACGTGACGTATTTTGTTTTCTTCGGAAGAACTGTGATGTAACATTAAACTTGGAAAAGAATGTGCAGATTATTTTAGCAGTTTTGGTACTTCGGAATATTTCAAATATATTATAATGTGGAGTTTATTCTGTTCAATTATTTTTAAACGTAAAGGTTAATGGAATTCTCCCCCCCCCCTCCTCTCGAAGACTAGAATTTTAACAAATTGTACAGATTAAGCTTTACCAAATTATGTTCATTGAATTTAAGACGTCAATAACAGCCAATCTTTGCTTCATTTATTAAGATAATGTTAACTGCAAGAAAAGGAAATGCTATGCTTGATTAACCAGTTCGATAAGCAGTTGCAGTTTACTGCGAATGCCAATGATCCAGAATTTCCGATTGGCAAATTCTAATTAAAACTTGCTTCTTGTGTAGCTTCTCTATTTTCATTGGATTTATCTGGACTTTAATTTTAGAACTTTTTAAGTCATGAGCCTGAATTCTTTCGAAAGTCGGATGAAGTTCAGTGAATATAAACTAATTCGATTCAAACGAAATCTGTCGCATCGTAGTGAAGTGACTTGAACAACCATTGGTTTGTTAAATAGTTTCTTAAATTTAAATACTTAACTTCTTTTTCAGACACCATGGCCTGTCATGTGGCCACAATTCTGTCTACAGCAGCAATGTCCATATCCTTCCATCGTAAGTAAATTTTAATTGTGTTTACAATATGTTGGAACCAGTGTGAAAACGAGATTCGATACAATTTCCATAATACCTGAAATATCACCATTAAAATGTGATTCATTTATTTCATAAAAATCCTTATTTCACTAATATGGAATCCGATATTTCATAGGTTAAGTATAATAACATTAATTGTATCCATCCTTGTATATATTGAAATCGACCTCGTTGTTCCACATTAACCGTGTCTCTTGAGTTGTGCCTTATCGTAGTCATCCGAATCTTTATCGTATTAAGGGTTTTTAAGTACTTTCTATGTTGTACAAATTCCTCGGGAAATGTTTTTAATTTTATTTAAATAACAAACTCCCAAGTTGAGTTAAATGTCATCTTAAATTGTAATTGGTAATTTTCAAATTGATATGCAGGAACCTATTGCTCTATTTCTAAAATGACTGGAAATTAGCAAGAACAACTTGTCTCAAAGATTAACTTACACAATGAACATATTCCTACTAGTAACGGATGGATTTTTCTATAGCACTTTTATGGATTTGTGGTGAATTGAAGATCTGAAAATATAGTAAAAGAACTTTCAGATGCGTAAATCAAACAATTGTTTGATACATAAAGCAGTATACGAAGTCCGATCTCATCTTGCGACTGTACTATATTTCTTTCAATTATTTGTATTCCTTTTAGACTTCTTTAATATCTCCATTGTAATAAGTTTAAGCTACAAGATTTTATACAGAACACATATAAATACAAAGAACTTATTAAAATTCTTATGTGCCATAACTTAAGATGGTAGGATTACGCTATACCTATTCTTTTTGCAGCCTCAATCTGGCTTTCCGCAATACGTATATCCCATCGCTCCTGTGGATTACCCGTATCAACCAATTTCTGGATCCGATTACTCGGAAACATCATCTGCTGACAGTGGAGAAGTAAGAATTTCTGTTCTTGTAATAATCTTCTGAACTCGATCGATCGAATCTTTGTTCGTGCGGCACAAAACATAATCAATCTACATTCTGTGCATCATTATTGTTAGTCAAACTTTTGCTCTTTCAAGGAATTGTTTGGTTCGAAATTGCGTAGTTCCCAAGGAATCTTAGTCTAATTTCTAGTTTTAGAAAATATTAAAATAACAAAGTTGATTTCTTGGGCCACAGAATATCGAATTTGATATTTATAGTCTGATTTACCTGGTTCAGATCTGCTAGATTTTGTAATTTTTCTTAATTATAATTGACAGAAACGAACGGTTTAAAAATTAGTGAATGAATTCGAATTTAATCCATTCCTTAAAACCACCTTTATACTATAATTCTATATTAATACCATGAGTGTTGTATACCTTAGTCAAATATGGCTTTTTTGCTGTAAAATACATTTCTAACTCCTATGTTTCATGTCTGCCTTCTTTGTATGCGAACTTTTAAAATGCGCCGACCGAAGATATGCGACGAATTAATAAATCGCATTAAACCAATAATTAAACTAATTCTTCAATGGCAAAATTTCTCGCTTTGATTTTCGGGAAAATAGTATTCAAGTTACAAGAAATATCAAATGTAATCGGATTTTTGTTCTCAAAAGTAACTTAAATATTTGATTATAAATTTAGATATTTATCTTGATTCATCTACTACAAACTTTCAGAGTGTCAAGAACCGTCCAAAGTCTGCTGCTGCAACTCCAGTTTCATCCGATTATGAACGCGGCCGTTCTGCTCGAGCAAAACCAACAGATGCTCAAAACTCGAATATTCCCAAATACAATGGCGGAAGTGCGGAAAATTCTAACTGCATGCATTCGGCTCCCCTATCTCACTTGCACCATCCAGTCTTTGCGAAGACTTTAAATGGTGTAACGGTGATGTCGTATCCAAGCTCTATGGTAATGGGCAATCCAGCCATAGTCTACGTTAAGGATGGCAACGAATCTGATGTGTTAACAGAACTCGGATATCTGCATTCTCCAATAGCATCGGGTACGTTGACGCCTCCTGCTACTCCTTTGGTTTCGTTTCCTTGCGACTTCAATACCAATGCAGCCTTAGATTCCATCCGCAAAAATTAGATGGAAAAGAAAATCTGGAAGTAATTAAGAAGTCTGTGGATCACTCCTGTCGGAGCAGTCGGCACCTATATAATCCGATTTCTTGTTATGCTAATGATATGCTCAGCATGTGTGAGCTGATGTGAATGATTTGCAACGCAAACCTATTTTATTTACTCGCTTTTATGTCTTGCTTCGTTAACAGTGCAGCAACTCAATTCTATCTCGGTGTATAATTGTGCTTTTATTTCGAAAACTTCTGTCAACGATTAAATTGACTTAGGCTAATTTTATAACTGTTTCTTTAAATTTTCCTCGTATTTTTATTTAATCCGCTATATCCTAAGTATTTTTATGTGTGTGTGACGTCAAATAACTGTATACAAAGTGTGCTATCTATCGTCTGTGCAAAATGTTACTAACTCCTGGACTGTCAATTATTGAATAAAAATGCTTACATCTTAGTCCCGTATTTTTAACCTTTTTTTTTTTTTTTTTTTTACTGATCCACCAGCCTTTTAAATAAAGCATTAAGTTATTTAAACTTGAAATAAACTGTTAACGGCAAGAAGCCAGTTTCGTTGTTTCAAATGCATATGAAAAATCGGAATAAAATTATTCTGTTGAAAAGTGCTTCTCTTTAATTAAGATGCACATACTTTTCACTTCTCCACTTTGTCTTTTTAACCAGTTAACCCCAGAATTTTTTTCCAATTCTTCAGTTTCCTTTTTAAAGTCAAGCGTGATGCATATACACGTCAAACACAACGCAAAATACTCAATTTTGCAAAAAATCGTAATAAAATAAACAAGACTTCATTTTTGAGATAAATTACGCATCAACCGCGGCAGAATGATTTGGATTGACGTATATACACGACAAACACATTTAATTTGAACTGGTTAAGAATTTAAACTGCATTTTTAGAAGGATTTATTTTGATAATTGGTTAAAGTAGGTAGATATCATTTAAGTTTAACGTTTTCTTGTCCCAATTATAGGAATTACTACAGCTTGAAGTAGGTAGACCAAATTGCATTCCACTAAACGAGAAAAAGCTAATTTTTTAATACCCCCCCCCACCCTCCCAATCCAAGTACTTGGGTTGATTTTGCACCACCACCAGTATTTCATAGAAAACAAGTTCTGAAAGACTGCATTAATTACAGGGTTCGTTCTACGTTAATTTATTGAAATTTCTCATTTTATTAATCTTCATTTTCTTGCTCGAACTAAATGGCCCTTTTTTTTTTCTTGCAATTTCTTCAATTTTCACAGGATGAAAAATTTCCAAATACAAGTCTTTAACCCCATCTTCATAACTACGTGAAATATGGCTTTCATGTAGGAATCTGACATTACATAATTTTTGGGAAACGGCTAATGTAGTTTGTATTTATTTATTCATGAACATGCCGTTTAAAGTTATTAAATTTATAAACATCCAAATGATTTAAGAAAGTTAAGTGAAAAATCTATTTTATTGCTTCGAAACGCATTGGTTATTACTACGACGTTCATTATCTTTTGTATATTTAAATATTTGTTATTTCTCGGAGCTTGTACCAACTGTATTTTGGAAAGTATAGGGAATTATATAGTATTTCTCGCAATACTCGGATTGACTGTCGCAATGTCCGATAATATGCTCATTTTTAAATATTTAATCGATACTGGCTATTTAGATTTTTTACAGTAGTTGTATAGTATTTTTGGTAGCATTCTTGCTGAAATTAATTCATTAAATTCAATTGAACTGAAACCTATATTATTGGAACTTTGCATTCATCTTCATTTATATAGATTTGTTTCGAATTGATGTCAAGATCTACAGTTTGACCTCAAGAAGTAGTAATTCCTCAAAGTGTTGGGAGAAAAATTCCTTCATTATAGAATACAACTGATGTTGAATATATCATCGTGCATTTTTTTAACAACGAGTTGCCAATTTATTAGTAGAAATGATTAAGGTTTGAATCTTTCTCTCGAATGATGGCACTGCGTTTTCTATAGCAGACGGATGCTGTCAAGAATTAAAAGAACTTGGCAATATTGAATAATCTTTCGTCCCATTCCCTGTGTTTTCAGTTATTGACTTGAAATAAATCGTGGGGACGCGGCAACCTTTAATGCTTTGCCCTTTTCGAAGTTCTAATATTAAAGTTTTTATCCCTCTAGAAAGGGTAGTGAAAAGAATGTCTGCAAAATTAGGAGACTGCAGCTCTTTAACACTGTCATCCCGACAATGGCGAGCCTTTGTCCCCCCCCCCCCTCTGCGCTAAGATGCTTATAAAGATGCGCTGCAATAATATATAAAAACCTTGAGTAGAGGACGAGTTAACTCATTCCTCACGCATAACGAATATTCCTGGTAGAAGAGTTATCTCGTCCTTCACGATGAAAGTGTTAAAAATGTCGAAATTTGAGCGAAATGAATGAAATGTATCGTTACTCAAATATTGGGAAATCTCTTCTTCCCAATGGTGACTTTAGCTTTTGACTAAGGATGCGTGGTTTGAATGAAACTTTGATAAATTTCTATGTTTTAACACTAAACGTAGCGGTATTTCACAGATATTTTAGAACTGCCTTTGGAAAATGGTCGTTTGACCGCTCTCGGTAGGATTAATTCTCAATAAAAATGTCCCTGGGAACAATAATGGAAATTGGATTTTAAATGATCTTCCTCCCCCCTCCCCCCGTATATTGCGGATAAACTACTAACTTGATAGGGGAAAAATAAGTTTACAGAAGTTTAATTAAAATGCAAGTATACACATATAAAGCAAATTTATTCCAAGACTAAAGTTAGAAGGTATTAATTTTTCTTGTTGTATCGCATTGGCTTTAAGCCTGGGTACATGACTTGATCTATATAGTTTAGAAAGTTGTACGTTTACTCATGTAAGATTTTAATTTCTAAAAGAATCCAAAAGTTATCAATTTCGGAGAATTTATTTTCTTATAAATTAAAAATTCACCCTTTATATATTTATTCCATTCAGAGTAATATGAACTAATTTGAATTTTCTGAAATCTTTAAACTGAGAATTAAATTCGTGAAATGTTCAAATAAAAGATTTTGTTTTCTTTTTAAAAAACAAAATAAGAGCTTAACCACTTCCAACAATTGCATACTATTTTTTGAGCTTTATTTTCTTCACTCAGTTTTGAACATCGAGCACGCTGTTTGATATCTTTCAAATATCTCAAGTAGAATCTCGTAAACATAGCTATAGCCCATGTGAAAATAGGCACGTGTAATCAGATTAGGCTTGCCTTATAAAGGCCGCTGAACTTAGAGATCGCTCTGATTAGTTACACTGCCCTGCTATTCCTGCAATGTCTTAAAATCTTGCTTCATCTTCCCATTCTTGTATTTGATAAGGAATGTATTTCAAGCAAAAAGCCTTCGAATAGAACGATAAATGTCTAGTAGTGTTGATAAGATAATAATCTGCCCCCCCCCCTCCCGGAGATAAGGTCAAATGTTAGTTCCGCAATGTAAATTATTTGCAATGGTATCGCTCTAACATCTAAATGCTAAAAAAACGATATTATCGTACTTTTATCTCTCTTTATTAATACAGAGAAAAGTTACAAAAAATTCGCTATTATTTTGTCAGATAAACGTTTACTTAAAGCCTGAAGTAATGACCTTTATAAGTTTTAAGAGAGAAAACAACAGTAATGTTCAGAAGCATTTTTTTTCCATTGCGATTTTTTTTTCTCTCCATAAGTAGTTTCGACGTTGAATGAATAATGCTCTTGACTGGATTAAGTCTTCTAGGAACCATTCGGTAATTCAATCTCGGGGTCCATTTTTATCTGCAAACTTTCAAAACTAATTATTCTTTTTGTCAATTTTAACTTAATCTTAGGAGTAACGTGATTAGCAAACTTTGACAAACTGAATTAACAAAACGTTTATTTGCAAATCACTAAAAAATGGGTATCATTAAATCCCGTATAAAAAAATAAAATTAGAAAATAAATTTAAAAAAAAGAGTAAAAAAAAAACAAAAAAAAACATTAACTTTTTTTAGTAGAATTGAAATATTTAGTAATAGGACTGGACATTTTTTTTCAAAATTATAATGCGCCACATTTTTTCTGAATTATAAAATTACAAACTTGCATATTGTAATTTATTTGAAATACTATTGGGATAATGATTAAAAATTTAATAACATAACAATATTTGGTTTTAATTTGAATAAGTTCTATTGCTCGACCAATATAATTAAAGTACAAAATTATATAACATTCAAAATACCATAAAAAATTTCAAGAACTTAGGCAGTTGCCTATTTAATGATCCGATCCATATAAAATTGCTGATGCAATTCTAGATCATCGAAGATTTACGATGAATGAGTTGAAATGAGATTTTAACATAAACTAAAAGTATTTTTTTGGTAAAGATTCCAGATGTTTCTTAACAATATGTCAAGAATATTGTTAAGAAGCATCTGAATATTGTCAATAAGACTGGTAATGGAACACCTGTCAAAGAACCATCCGGTGGTTCTCTTAAATGTCTAATTAATGCGGTTTTTATTTTAGCTCTGATGTTAGATTCCTGTTAATTTTCAGTATACCGCTTTGTCCAAAAATAAATGGAATTTACCATTAAAAATGTCGTGTATTTATTGAAATCTTTGAAACAATGTGAAGAAAAGTTTACCTTTCATAATAAAAGTAAATAGTGTGTAAATTTTCTAATCTGTTTATTCGTATTTTTTCTTATGATAATAATGATTACTTTACGTTATAGATATTGATGAAGAATTTTTGTGTTCTTTTATATGAAAATTACGAATTACTGAACTGGTTCATTTCACAAAGTGCCATGCTTTCAATTTATTTTGAATGAAAACTCACAATTTAGTGCTAAGCAATGTTTTTTATATCTTTCTTTATGGATATGAATCATTCTTTACGGATCTTTATAGATATAATCTTTCCTTATGTATCTCCGATACAAAATAATATGAAGTAATGCCTTTTTTGAACGTAAGTAACGAGAACTGAAATTAATTAATTTTATTTAATAAATACCTTATTTCTAATTTCAAAAGTTCAAATAGATCTGAATTCAGCAAAATCTATCGCTACAATTGTCAGTTTTCAATAAATTTTAGGTGAATCTAATCTAAAGAAATGGAAGATAAAAAATTTTATTTGTATATGCTAAAATAAAAATATTTTTAGTTACTTGTAGTATCTAGAAAACTTAGGATTTTCTGCCAACTATCAGGATTTCATGTACTTAATTGAAATATTGATAATTAATTGAAACCCTAATTTTGAATTTCAAAAGGAAAAACTGCAATCATCTTTTTACTTCTTTTAACAGCATTTGAATTTATAAAAGAACTTAAAATTGAAGAGCTTCTAATAAAAAGGGAGAAAGAACAAAATATTTCAGGAAATAGGAAGAACTTACAACCTTCTAAATAATTTCATTTCTTTGTTTGTGTAAACAGCAGTTCTATTGAAAAGTCACGATCTATGATTCCAAAGGAAATTGACGGCAAATATTTGAGGTGGACACAGTTATAGAAGAAAGCTCACTGGAAATCCATAGTTCAGACTTGACATACTGGATTCATCAAGTTTTGAGAAATGCCAAAAATTAGAGTGAAAAATTCCTTTCCAAAATTCCATTGAAAATGAAAATTTAGAAAAATATCTTTTAAACTTAACCATGGTAATTCAAACCAAAGTTCTCATGTAGGCAGTTGCGTTCTTCAAAATACTCATTGAGAATTACGCATTCTGGAATCATTTCAATTCTGGAAGTGCTTCTCAGTTTTCACAGAAATGAATTGTTTGGAAATGCATCATTCTGTGGTGAAAGCTTATAAGCCTGATAACAACTACTAGACGCGGGTATTACTTTTGTCTTGTGGTCTTGATACTCGGCTGCGAACCACAAGGTCCCAGGGTCTATCCTCGCTCATAACATCCGCTACCATTTCATCGGCTTTTTCTCCAATTATCCTGTTCTACAACAGAGGAAATGTAAAGAGAGATGTTAAATCGTCTTCTTGCTTTTGAATTTTTACTAAACTTCTGACCAGAATTGAATTTGTAGAGAAAGCAACGTTTGAACTTAATATCCATTTTATCTTTTCGACTCTGGTATTTCTCTATAAAAATTTTCGCCCTCTAACATATACTAGGAATTTTGTTGTACGTATCGGAAAGCTTTTATAGATCTGCCATCTACCAATCTTCTCCTAGTCGACGAAAAATTCGAATTTCATCATAAGCCCGATTGTACTCTGCATTACTTAGAGCGGTATAATTTCACCCTACATTATCAGTTTTCCAGTTGTCGATAATTTTGCTTCCGATATGTTCATCTATCTTTGGCAATCTATCCTTTGGCAATTGCTTCCGATGTGTTCATCTATCTTTGGCAATCTATCCTTTGGCAATTGCTTCCGATGTGTTCATCTATCTTTGGCAATAGATTTTCGAGCCGAAAACGAGCAGTCACAGATCTGCTCTTTTTCGTACGTCATTATATACAATGTAGGAGGAGTGCCCGAATAAAAACAAAACCCTACGATCTATTTTAATATCACTATTGCAGATGGCAAGGCAATTAAATTTTTGGAATTATGATTGCATAGTTGAAAGTTTATCTTTTAAAAATTGCAAAATTGATTTGACTCGGTGTGTTTTTGAAATTCTTATTTTATTCCATTCGATTGAAATTCATTTTAATTTTCTTGGACCACGGTTATAATGTCGACGAATAAAAGCACGGCTTCTAACACTGAAGAAATATTATTATAGTCAATAATATAGTGGTCAATGAACTATATCAATAATGGAGGATTGATTGATTAACTTAGAACCAGGTTGCTTATTATTTTAGCCTTAAAGGCTGTCATATCCGAAATAATAAAAAATTTATTTGATAAAAAAAAATTAAGTTGTGAAGAAAGTTAAAAATGCTGTCATTATTTTCTAAGATTTTTAATGAGGAATTACCATCTTCCCAAGCACATTGGATAGGAAAATGGAGTGAAAGGGAATTGTTTCAAGAATTTTAAGTGCTGTTATAATCTTATGCCGCAGACATGAAGAACAATATGTTTTTTGGAGAAAAAGTTTAAAAACTTTTTTTTTCTTTATTAAGAGTGTGCATTACCTAGTTGTCATAAATACTAGATGCAGTGAACTGTCTATAACAATATTATATTAACTTAGCAAAATTATTTTTTGAGACAGGTTAAATATATAATATCTTTCAAACTTTCTATAATTTGAACATTTTTATACGATCTCAAAATGAAGATTTTACTAAAAATAAGCAAACAATATAAAACTGTGCATGAAATAGGATGATTTTATAAACATATATATAAATACAAGTTTATTTCGCAAAAAAATATTAAAAAATAATATTTTTTAAAAATTGTTAATTTTGTTTGTTTACTTTTTGATACAAATGCTATTTGAACGTACATATAATGCATATATTTCAGGCCAACTGGAGAATTCAGATGTACGTTAGAAATATTTAGTACTGCTGCAATGAAAATCCTGATGAGCGTTGATTAAGTGTATTGCATCCTCCGTAGAAATTTGAGGATGCTATACCTTTAATTGTTGTTTGAAAACAGTAAGTTCACTGTTCCTTAAAGTTCTAATCACTTGGAATTAATTCTGTTAAAATACCTTCATCACTTGCACCGTTGGATACTTGCCTCTCATTGTCTAAGTTTAAATAATCGTGAGCATTGAATGAAGAAAACTTTGATGAGCTTTAGAAAGCTTATATAGCCATAGATAAACTATCTATGCATTCTTATTCTGGTCGATAGGGTGCCATTTTCCAAGGGAAAAAAATCGGGTTATATGTAATATCAGTTTTTCTAAAGGGCAAACATTATCATTATATGCAGGTTCAGAATACATTGGGTAAATAGGGATTTCCCCAGGACCAAAGAGAAACATCGCTGTAGAACAGGTTCATCGTTATAGATAGATAGTTAAGCAAATGTTTCTCTGCGTTTAGAACAACTGCCATTACTGTTCATGAAAATGAGCATACAAGCAAGTGTAAATAGTTTTAAATAGTTACATTTATTTTTAAATCCTACTGTAACATCTTTTTATTTATTTATTACTTTTTGATGTATTTAATGACAAAAAAAAATATATCTAGCTCTGATTTTGGGAGGTATTATTTTGCATAAGTGAAATGTCAGTAAATACATTCCCCTGACAAAACATTACTATGTTCAGAAGCATTAAAACCAAATCACTGAAACAGTTGTATAAAATCAATTCTTTTCGTAACCTAGAAATATTTATCAGATGGAGTGGCACTATTTTCCGATACATTCAGATTGCAACACTTGTGACCAAATTGATTTATGGTTGGGAGAATGCTGTTTTTACATCATAGAATCCCCTAAATTCCAATTTTCGGTTTGTTAGTATTTCGATCTGTTACTACAGCATAAGGATTTTAAAGACGGAGGAATTCTTCTTTATTTTCTTTTCTCATTTTCGAAGTAGCGTAGTAGCATTATATAACATTATGTCATGACTTCTCCAACAAACCTGCACTGAAAAATGTAAGCTTATCAATATAAATATCGTAATTGGAATTTAGCTATTTAAACTTTTTAATTCGAACGCCTTTCTCTGGTCCCTTTAATTTACTACAAATATAATGTTAAACTACCATCGTGCTTCGAATTAATTTTGCATGACTAGAAATCAACAGTAAAAATTGTTAGTTTTTTTAATGCATGCATTTTTTAATTATTTTCATAAGTTCATCATGTCTGTACTTTCTGCCCTCAATAATCATAAATAACCCTTGAAGGTTCTTAATTCGCTTGAGAAATGAAATGTGACAAAATAAATCCAAAAATTCTGTTTTTGAGATTCTTTTGAATTTAAATGTTAAAAAGTATGTTTATTAAAATTATTTAACATTTCAGAAATGAATATTGTTACTTTATCTATTAAAATATTATTATTCACCATGATTACTTATTAGCATTGTATTATTTCCCAAAACTATTAAATGTTAAGATTAGGTCTTTCGTGTTATTTTACACTCTTACTGTTGTTTTAACTATCTGCTTATAGAAACATGATTTCGTTTAATATATCCAAGAATGTTCTGCAATATAAATTTCTCCACCGAATGTTCAAAGTAAAAAAAAATCCGAATGTTCACCGATAAATAAGATATTTTTTCCCATTTGAATGACGTAGTCATAATAATGAAGAAAAATTCAGCTTGAGTTGAACTTATAAGTACTTTTTTTTAATATGGTGTTAATTGTTTTTTTAAAAATCTTTTTCTGATTTGAGAAATCTTCATCTATAGCAAATTTAATTGTCTTAAACAGAATTTAATTCCTTTTAATAGAATGATTAAAATAATTGCAAAATAACTAAAATGAAAAAGGCTACTATTTAATACCAGTAAAATAGTGATTTGAAATACAATTTTTATTAAATTTGTATTTATGGCTTTTCAAAAAATTCTTCAGCAGTTTTTTGTGCAAGTTGGCTGAGAAGCTGGCAACTCAAAATTGTTTCCATTTGGCCCCGCATTTCATAAATCTGGCCCTGAACCAAGCAACCAGGAAGCTTGAGAGGTACAGATGATCCAGGCATCATATTTGGAGAGCCACTGCGAAGGTGAATGTTAGTACGTTAATCTCACGTTTCACAAGCAATTATCAAGAGAGTGAAAAACAATATTTTACTCTGGCGCCTCTTTTTCTTGTTATTTCTTTTGAAAATTCTGATAAATGTATGCTTCTCCCTCTTCCAATAATAATGCTCAGCGGCAGATACCTCAATTTTTCTTTGTATTTTTCTCCACATCTTTACAATATCACTTCCAAAATCTACAAAAATTAAATAGATTGAAGAAGTTATGTAAAACTTTTCTGACTTTTTTTTTTTACTGCGAATGAAATATGTTTTCCAAGTGATCCTTTAATTGAGATTAAGGGACCTGGGAACATTAATATAGTTGTGTTCATGCGTCAACAAAAATAAAATGCAGACAAACTTACTATAAAACTAAATCTTATTACATTATAGATAATATTAACAAATTTACATCAACTTTCTAGCATTACATTCAAAATTCTAGCATCGTTTTTAAACAACAAATTAAAAGTTCCAAAGAAATCACTGTTGCCAATCTGAATTTCACAACTATTTACAAAATAAAATTTATAATTATTAAAATAATCGTTAGCTACTTTTAAATAAAATATTTACGATTTATGTCTCAACATATACTCCACTACCAGTAACGAACGTTACGTTAGAAAGTAGGAAGTAAATATTTTAGTAGTAATATAAAGTAGGAAATAAGTCAACATTTAAATTTTGAATCTCAATGGCGTCTTAATGATTCTACCAATTCGAGATTGTCTTAAGGCTGGTTTAAGATCAGGTTGAGACACAGTTTCCTTGGTTTGAATCTTAGCTGGTTGTGGCGCAGGCGTAATCTTCACACAATCTGGAGTTGTAAGCTGCTCTTTAGGATTTTCTTGTGGTAGTAGATACGCTGGCTTTAATCTGTCTATAGTTACATTCACTTCTTTATTCTTTATCCTCAGAGTAAAATATTTTGGTGTACGGCTGATAACAAAATATGGACCTTCAAAAGGGGGTTCGAGTGGCTTTCGTACTCTATCAATGCGAAGGAAAACGTGAGAAGTTGATTCTAAATCTTTGTGCACAAATATTTTTGGATGACTTTTTCGTTGAGTTTCTTTTGGTCTCATCAATTCCATAATATTTTGTAAATCATTTATAAATGTTCCTGGTGACATATGCGGTATATTTTCATCAAAGAATCCTCCAGGAAGTTTGATATTCTCTCCATACACCATTTTTGCTATTGTATAATTAGTATCGTCTTGGATCGCCGTTCGTAAACCCAAAAGTACTGTTGATAACGTTTCACCCCAAGATACATTATTGTGGGCTTTTAAAGCAGCCTTTATCGATCTATGTAGTCTCTCTACCTTTCCGTTACACTGCGGGTGATAGGCTGTAGTATGTGAAAGCTTAATGCCGCAGATTCTTGATAGATTTTGAAATATCTCGGATGAAAATTGGGTTCCATGATCAGTAATAAGCTTCCAAGGTACTCCAAATCTTGCTATCCAGCTGTTATAAAAAGCTTTTGATATTGTTTCCTCAGAGATGTTTTCCAGTGGAATAGCTTCCATCCAATTCGTGTATCTATCTATACATGTTAGACAGTAGGTGTTGCCATTTGAAGGTGGTAGTGGACCTACAATATCGATATATATTTCTCGAAATCTTCCTGATGGTTTTTGAAATTAACCCAATACTGATTTTGTATGGCGGGTTATTTTAGACTTTTGGTATGGAATACACGACTTCGCCCACTGCTGGACATCTTTCTTAATATTTGGCCATATAAATTTTGAAGAAATTAATTTTACTATTGATTTAATTCCCGGATGGGACAATCCGTGAAATTGATGAAATATTTTCATGCGAAAATGTTTAGGTATATAAGGTCTAATATGCTGTGTTGAAGTATCGCACAATAAATATTTTCCAGATGGAAGCATATTTTTTTTTAAATGACAAACTTGTAGATTTTTGACAGTTTCGAAATTCATCATCCTGTTCTTGTTCTTTGACAATTAGTTCATAATCTATTAAGGCAATTTCCTCAATTCTTGATAACGTATCCACCACCACGTTACTTTCTCCTGTAATGTATTTAATTTCTGTTGTGAATTCTGAAATATATTGAAGTTGTCTAATTTGGCGTGGAGAGGCTTTATCGGACTTTTGCAAAAATGCGTAAATTAATGGCTTGTGGTCAGTATACACTGTGAATTTTCTTCCTTCTAGAATATGTTTGAAATATTTAATGGATAAATGAATTCCGAGAAGTTCCCGATCGTATACACTGTAATTTTGTTGTGCGTGGTTAAGTTTCGTGGAAAAAAATCCAATTGGTTTCCATCTACCATTTTCAAGTTGTTGTAGAACTGCACCCACTGCTGTATTTGAAGCATCTGTGCACAATGAAAGAGGTAATTCTGGATTTGGGTGAGATAGCACAGCAATATTTGCCAAATCTTTTTTACATTTTTCAAACTGCTCAATGGCTTCCTTGTTCCAAGTTATTTTCCGATTATCTTTTTTCTTTGCTCCTTTTAAGTATTCGTGTAAAATGGCTTGAGTACTAGCGGCGTTCTTCAAAAAACGACAGTAGAAATTAACCATTCCAAGGAAAGTCCATAGTTGATGAATAGTTTCAGGCAGTTTAATATTGAGAATTGCTTTAACTTTTTCAGGAAGAGGTTTTGATCCTTCACTTGTAATTAAAAAACCTAAATTTCCAGTTCCTTAACTCCAAAAATAGATTTAGAAATATTAAGTCTCAATCCATATTTTTGCAATCTGTCAAAAACTAATTTTAAGTGTTTTACGTGTTCTTCTTCTGTAGTTGACGCAATTAAAGCATCATCCAAATATGAGAACACAAAATTTAGTTCTCTAAATACCTCATTGAAAAATCTTTGAAAGGTGGAAGGAGCATTACGCAGGCCAAAACTTATTACATTAAATTCATACAAGCCGAAGGGTGTTATTGTTGCAGTTTTTTTTTCTTATCAGCTTCATTAATCGGAATTTGGAAATATGCTTTATGCAAATCAATTTTAGAAAATATTCGAGTATTCTTTAAAATATGGTTGAAATCTTCTAATCGAGGTATAGGATAATGATCTGGTATGGTTTGAGCGTTCAAAAGTCGGTAATCCCCGCATGGTCGGAAGAAACCATCTTTCTTAGGCACCATGTGAAGAGGGCTGGACCATTGCGATTTAGATGGTCGAATAATATCATTTTCTAACATGTATTGAAATTCCTGTTTTGCTATATGTAATCGCTTGGAATCCAGTTGTCTAGCTTTGGAATAAGTTGGTTGTCCTTTTGTTGTGATAAAATGCTCAACATCATGTTCAAATTTAGATACTGTTAAATTAAGTTTAGTTAAATTTGAGTATTGTTGTAACAAATTAGCATATTTAGAAGTTTTATCCAAAGTACTAATAACATCATCAACAGATACTGTTGTTACGTGGTGTCGAACGGACAGATTAGTTATTCCATCAATAAACGCGGAAGTATGTCGGGGCCCTCGACACACAGCCTTACCTTACAGTGATGGTCAAGTAAGAAAAATTAAAATTTAAAGGCATATTAAAAGTGATACCAAAGTTTCCCTTACCTTTACAATAATATAAACATTAATACAGAAATCCCATTCATCATTTTACATTAGAAATATAAAAAGAATTATATTTGTAAAAATGTTATATAAAAACCTTAATAATAAACAGTAATAACAAATTATTAAAAATTAAATGATTATAGTGCACAAATGTATTCTAGCTATTTTTCTGCAGGAACTAAGCTGTTGAATTTAATTTGGTGAGGATTGTCAATGATAAATTATTCTTAAATTCTAGAAAGTCTGACTCAACAAAATTATTAATTTAGAAATAAAGTATTAAATTATTAAATATAATATCAATATTGTTATGATTTCACTCAAATGAAATATTAGTGTAGTTATGATTTTAAATTAAGTATTTCAGCTGGATATAAAAACACAACATTCAAAACTTCAGGTAAAAACTTGTATATGAAAATAATACTTGCAAAATTGAAATATTTCATATTAAACACTTGGAACTGAAACCATAAATATAAGATTGAAAATATCTAATGAAAATTTTGGAAGTGAAAATAACCCAACTAAAATTGAATGGTTTCATATAAAGCTTTGGAAATGTAAATAACTGTGAGATTCATGTATTTCAAATAAATCATTTGGAAATGATAATAATAATTGCAAAATTCAAAAATATCAAACAAAACACTTGTTAATGAATGTAACAAACACAAGACTCAAAATACTCTTATAGTATTTGGAGAGAAAAAAATATGTAATATAAAATATATTTGTATTTTGTAAAAAAACAAGTATTTGGACACAGTGATAATAGAGGGTGGCTTAATAACTGTCAGGGGTGTAACAATTTCCCCTGAGGTATTTACTACCTTTGTCTAATTATCACGTGATATTAATTATTAAGTATATAAGAATCTTGGTATGTTACTTTTTTCGTTCACAAGGTCTGCATGCATATTTTTTAAAAACCTTTGAGTTGGATAAATTTAATTAAATTGGGGAAATCATTTTTTCTTAGTTATTAATAGCATGCACATAAATTTCAAATTCAACAAATTATAAAATTATGAATAAATTTTAAATAACAGATATGAAAAAATTTAAAAACTCAATATTTTAAACTAAAACTCATGATATTTTGAATAACAATATAAAAGATTATATGCAATTATATTATAATAGAAAAATGCAATTTAAAATCAAATCAAAAGTACAGAATATAAATTTTGAATTTCACTCGTTGAGTCAGCTGATGGATGATTTTTTTTTAAAACAATGATCACTTTTTGAAAAATAATCACTTTTTTAGTTAATCACAAAATTCAACCTTGAGCACTGGAACTGGAGTTTACGGCAGGTGACGGAAAACTATTTTTATATTGAGTTGACAATATAACACACAAGTGATATTTTCGAAATCTGGGTGATTCAATCTGGCACGGGAGACCACTGGCGAGTATTATATTGTGGTGATGATATAACAAGAAAATGACGTCGAGATCATGATTATTCAGCACAGGCAAGGAGCCAGAAAACCTTTATGATGACAAGGAGCCCCAACTCCTTGAGGATATAAGGAGCACGCACATGACGACATGGAGCACAAGCACAAGGGTATTAAGCAGCATTGTCGGATGAAGTCACAGGTTAGGCACGGTACCATCGACGATGCGGTAACATGACGGAATGCCGGGGATTCAACGGGAACTGGACCGGACCCTGGACCACGGTTTGCGTGAAACGATGTGGCCGAAGGAGACGGCGGTGAAAGAGCTACGCCACGGAAACACAGGAGACGGCTGGCAGGAACGAAGAGCGTCGGCGAAGAGTCATTGCATGACTCACCCTCCCTTCAAGCGGATTTAATTTTAATTAGTTTGACAATTTTTCACAGGAAACTATCCTTGTCGACTTTTTTAATATGTAACATTATTTGTTGTAAAGCAAAATGCAGTTTGAAGACAGTGAAGAGACTTTTTACATTTTTAAATTAATTTTAATATCCATCGGGAAAATCATTATTATTTACAAGCAAACGCGCGGACATCGCGCGACCGCCACAGCGCGCTGCAAAAACAGAAGTGGGGAAGAGCGAGAAATAAATTATTCCTCGTCTTATATAACATGAGATGTGGATAGGGAAAATATTATTTTATAGTGCTAATACATTATTGAGATTCTGATAGGGATTTCTGACGCATGTCAATCACATGTAAGGGAAACACAGGGATCTTTTAAAAAGAATGTGCTTACTGGACAGTTTTTTTACCCCTTCACGCCGAGCGTGTGAAAG
>JAPMOR010114488.1:0-13628 GCA_026543865.1 Argiope aurantia
ATATTCTGCTAGGTTTTGATGTCTTTTTAATTTTTCAATTTTTTTTTTGCTTGCATCTTTCTTAAATATAATCATATTCTGAAATTTAATCATAAATTACTACTTCGGATGTCTTCAGAATTTGGATTAATAATATATAAAATATGATAATTTTCATAAAACGTGATCATTGTAAACTTGACTGATATAAACACATAATTATAAATAATAAGATAGATGAATCAAGCAGCCACCGAAGGTGAGTCGCTAATAATAAAAGCGATTGTATGCTCTTTTTACCACTTTATAAAGGCCAAACCTTAGACTGTTAAATTTGGCTCGGATACGCCTTAAAACCCTTTCAGAACCAGCCTTTCGTATGCGTGACACACTCGAGCTCACTGCAAAGGCTCATCGTCGTGCATTGGCGACTTGCAAATGAATAGATTTATTTAAATTTTTAAATACTAGTAGATGGCGCTAAACTACAAAGGTTTTTTTTTTCAATAGTCGAATCATAACCCTTCATTTATGGATATTAATATCTGTTCTGCGCTTCTGGTATTGATAGAATTATTGGTATAAACAAACGTCTCTTTAAACGTGGAAGTGTGATTTAAAAGGACTCCGGCTTTCTTATTGATTGCTTTGGCTTTTTTTTTGGGGGGGGGGATATACGAGAAAGTGCTTTCAGCTGATTGTTGCAGGGAAAGACGGTGTAATATTTCAGTGTGTGTTTTTATTCTTGGTACACGTGTTATTATATTTGGTACATGTGTGCAGGGATAATACTGAGCTCCATTTCTTTAGAATTGAATAAGAGAACGTATTATCTTCTGAAATAAATAAAATTTTAGGTATTTAATTAATAATAGGAAATAATAAAGTTCGTTTTCCGCAGGCACATTAGAAAATAAGATTAGATACTTGCTCTGGGCCAGCACCTAATCTTTTGAAATAAAACGCAACCGAACATGCGCTACTTCAGCTTGAACTGGTGTGTCAGTGAATTTTTAAATTGGAGTGTTCATTATTTACAAATTATTATTGATTCTCTTTCTTTTTAAAAAAATTCGTATGGATACTATTTGTTGTCGTGGGCATAGTTAAAATTTGAGTGATTTTGCTTGGTTTATTCATTTTAACTTTATATTAATCCTATTTACTACTAATATACTAATAGAAAATTGAAGTCACCGTATTAAAATGCGGATTTTATGTTTTTTTTTTTCGTGAAATTAGGCGTAGTTGCGAAATGCTTGGTTGTTAATAACATAACTTTTTCTTCTTTTTTCTATATTCATCAATTTTTCTATGACAAATCTAAGAACAAAGTTCTTTAGAATATTAAATATTATAGTAAATATATTCGGTAAACTCAAAGATTATGTTTCATAATATTTAATACCCTTTTAATTTCTCGTACACAAAGAAAAAAATATTGCAGTCGCAGGAAGATTGGAACTTCAGATTTTCAGGAATCTCCACATTTCAGAACTTCCTAAAAATACAGTTTTGGAATTATATCTGTGTGTGGAAACAATAACTCACGAACTCTTTGGATTAGACCAATGAAATTTTGTCTATAAACTTTGTACCAAATTTGTAGATACAATCCTATTTTGAATGAAATTCATTTAGAGGAAATATGTCTGTCCCGCTATCCGAGTATAAGTAAATCTGATTACTATCAAGTGCAAAGAACTTGATAAATGAAATTAGAACACCAATTTAGCGTCTAAAATGCAGGTTATAAAATGTTGGTCGAAACGTTTTACTTTAACATGTAAGGAAACACATAATGCATAAATTTAATTATAAGAAATGTATTGTTTTGCTCATTTTGTGTGAGTTTGTAATTGCTGTTCAATGAATAAATAAAATTAAGAATTTGATTGACTCAAACTATATCTCACTTTAATTTCTCATAAATATTTATCTTAAATATTCTAATTAATACAGTTAGCAGAGCTTTTATTTTTTCTAACCGATTTTTTTCGTACCATTCTAAAATTAAATTCAAAGCTATCTCCGATATAATTATTTCAAGTTCCTATTATAAATATTTTTCTTGTCGTTATTTTTCTGTTTACTCTATTCATAAACCTTCTTCATATAATGCTTCAGCAATTAAAAATAACTCGAAAATTAATAAAAATCGTTTGTCGTTTGATTTCATATTCTACTAAAACTTTTTATAAGCAAAACAATCCAAGACAGTTTAAAAAAGAGCGGCTTTCAAATATCATTTTATGATTTAAGATGGAATAAATGACTCTCTAAACTTAAAATATTTTCTTTTTGTATTTTTGGAGAGCGTATTATATCAAAAATTATTTCTACTGCTTAGAGTATGAGCGTTACCATTTGGAAACTAGACAACATCTACTTATAAAGGCAAAATATTTTTTAAACACATATGAAAAATCTGAACATTTTAACTGAATTTTACATGGGCGGGAAATTTAATATTTTCACTTTAATTGCATGCAGAACTTCCAAGGAAATCTGCGAAGGCAATGAGCTTCTAATAAAAGCTGTATCGAATCAAAGATCCGAAAAGATGAGCTCGTCTATCCAAATCTATGGGGAAATGATGTAATGAGTAGTTATTCCGGGACGAACCGAAACTGTTCAGTGGATCGTATATTTTTGAAAAAACGCCTGGGTGCAAGAAAAATTGCATATTCATAATTACAGCACCAATCAAACAAATTTCAAGGTGTCTTTTCCTGAAGTTGAAAGAGCCTCTTTGTCGTATTCCTCACCGAACGATGCCAGTAATTCGTAATAGGTAGGCTACTGTACATGAACCCTGAAGAAAATTTCAAATATTCAAAAACTTTACAATACACTCAATAATGAACATATCAAGTAAATACTTCCTTTATATCGAATATAACTACAAGTTTACCTCTATTAAATTTCCAGCCTTCGTATTAAAAATAATAAGGAATTTGTGCCATCTGCTATTTTTCAGCATGTTTATTAAATATCTTAAGTCAATTAATTATGCGAAAAAAAGTGCCACTTTTGCAAACATGATTGATCGTTTCGTTCGAACATCGTTTCTAACAACAAATGAAGCAGTGTAGGTATCAGCTGCAATAGACATGTGTTCAACTGCGCTCTCTTGTCTATAAACATTAAATGAAGGAACAGATTTTTTAATGTTTATTTTTTCAAAATTTCAGTCAAAATAAATAGAGCGACCCTTACTGAAATGTAGGGGACAGACCTGATAAGATTTACATCATTCCATTTATCAGAATTACGTTCTGTACCAATTAGATTTTAAAAAAAGAGGAAGAATATATTTTGAAAAAGACTGTCGATATGTTTTGAGTTTCAGCAATAATATTAATAAAGTATTCTATCTTTATCTGTAATGTCAAAGAAAGCAAATCATTTATAAGAGTTTATACAGATAACTGAATCGTTATAAAAAGGAAAGAAATTAAATTTCTATTTGCTTAATTTCTAAAATTTCAGCTCCTTAGTTATTCTGTTGGAACTGAAAGGATGTAGTGAAGCACATGGCAAGAAAAGAAGAAAAATTTCAGTCAAAGCAGTATCTATATTTGCGGAAGACATTTTCAAAGGTGCTAGGAAGGAGTCGAATTTTTTGTCAGATTATATTTTATTAGTGTGAAGTCTGGAACGATACAAGCCAATTAAGAGAAGTCAAACTGTTCCACTCGAAGGAAAAAGAAGGAATTATACATAAGAAAATATCGGCTCGACCACTTGACGTGTGTTGGTGGCAAAATACAAAAATAATTCTCAATAAGAAATATTGTTTTCATTCTTTATTTAATTATTTCAGACGAAATTATTGCTTCTGAAGATAAACTTTAGTAGTTTCTCTCAGTTTGAATGCCAAACAAATATATTGCAAAATTTCATCCAAATAAAATTCCAACACGTTTAAAGTAAATAAAATAAAAAATTAAATCTAAAAACTGGCAATATTACCAAATTCATATTTCAAATTCATTCATATTACCAAATCTGACTTTCTAACGAATTTATGCCATATTTAGTAAAATAGTTTATATTGATATTTTAATATTTCAGTTTAATTATTTCAAACAGTTAAAGCTTGATATAAAAACAGACAAATGATACAAATTTTAAAATTATTGGCGCTTTCTCTTAATACCAGCAATCACCAATTATTTTGTAAAGGCGCCAAATACTGTTTTAATAATCCAAAAAATTAATACAATTCTTAATTTTATAATAAATTATTTATGCATTTATGTTATTTAAATTTATATCTTCAGAAAGAAACTATACCTATCCACAATTAATATTTCATCGGTTAAAAAAGTGCTTAAGGGGAATCCTTGGAAAACATTTTTTTTTTTTTCGTGAAATAAAACAGAATTATGCTTCAACTCAACCTTGGCGATGGGCCTATGATCAGCAAGCCGCTCATTTTTCACACGTTCATTTTTAAATCTTACATAAAATAATTAAGTTTGCTCATATCTTCACAAAATATCTTCCCCAACTTTCTTAAGAAGAGTCATTACATCTTTTCAGCATTCTATATCGTTCGTGTCCGAAAAATAGTAAATTTTTGTTGTACGCGCTCGCTTATTATCCTCTGTTTCGAAATATATCTGAATTCCCTCTCGTTGTTGCAAATCTTATAAAAATTATTTTATGTAGGAGACTATACAAAGAAGGGGAAAAAATCGTTTTTTGGCAAAAACACTGAATATTCCTTTTTATTTATCATGCTGGATTTCTAAAAAATTTCTTTCATAAAACTTTTTGAATATAATTTCTACATTTATTTTAAATAGCTTCCATGATGAGAACATGTATTTGTTCAATTAACAGTGACCCCGCATTCTGCCGCAGCCTGTGTCTCTATCTATATATTACAACTAGAATAAAATATAATTGTATGTTTTCCAAAATTAGATCTTAGTGCAAGAAAATCTCATAAAAATATCGATTCAAATATTGACAATTTTTTGATGGTCAGTAGAAAAAACAACTGAGAACAATTTTTTTTTTTTTTTGCATATATCTTTGTAAATTTTTAACAATGAAAGAAAGGTCAGAATATCAATAAAAAATAAATCAAGCTAAAAAATACTTAATTTCCTTTAATTAAATGTAAAAATTAATTATTATGAGTTATTTTCTAACCAAATTAGGGAAATTGGCCCCCCTGTCGGATTTGTCTTTCCCGCCTCCCCCCGGCAAGACTCTATCGCCGTCTCTGACAGAAAGAGGGTGTCGATATCATTGTCCTCAAATCAAATGGTGTCTTAAATTGGGAATTAAGAGAAGAAATAAAGCTTCAATGGTTTGATGGATGTTATATGTCCAAACAAAGGAAGAGTAACTGAACGCCTTTATTCCTAATTCAGAAATCAAAATAAGGAGATACCATCCACTGGTAATTTAAATTATATCAGAGCATGGGAGATTTGTTAAAAATTTCCAAAGGAAAATAAATGCATCTCTGGAGGAATCAGTACTGTTTATCGTTATTTAAATGAATGCATAGAAATCTCGGAATTAAGAAAAAAAATTTGAGTTGAAAATAATTACTTAAGTACAGTACTGATGGTATCAGGTAATCATAAAACTCTGAAAGACATGATGTTAACAATTGTCAGTTTTTACCAACTGCTTGAAAGTGTTCGGATTTTTGTTGTTCTGAAACGAGAATTTGGAGAAATATTTAGAATTTCGAGGATATTTTCTTTTGACGATGGCCTGTTCCTTGTTTAATAGGAAGAAAGGCGAATGCGAAGATGAGGTTAGAGGTCAGCAATTTACCACTTTGTGGTTTGGGATTAATATATTGTATAATTACCTTGAACAGAATGTGTTTGATGAATCGTTCAGTGTAAGGGTGGACAATACAAAAGATAGGGTCGGCCACAACAAATACTGTACACAAGAAGAGATGGGCGTGGAATTCTATAAGGTTCAACATTGTTATAAATAATTTAAAATCACATAAATTTATTATTTTTCCCCTTTATTATCACAATACATTCCAACTTATAATATTGTTGTAAATATCATGAGAAAATGAAAAGTGATTCGAAAATCATTAAGCCCTTAACTGTTTTATTTTCTTTACTATCTAATAAGATGACAGCTTCTTTTTTGGGAATATTTTATTTTGATTCAAATGGAAATCCGTTGAATACTTGACTTATTTATGTATTCGAAGTAGTTTTAATATTGAATTATGGTTATTAAAATTATATAAAAATGAAGTCCTTTATATATTTTTACTCATATAATAATTATTCAGTCCTTTTAATATATTTTAATTTTTTTTAAAAAATTTAAATAAAAATCTGCATTTTTGCCGGTATTTAATTAGGTGCTTTTAAATCGTTGATTGTTTTGCATTCAATTTTTCGTAACTGATAGAATCTTCTGCTAACTCAAAATATGTCGAATTTTATTTCTTCATCTATTTACTGCCATTTATAAAAGAGATTTGGATGCATTGAATACAATTTGTAATTGCATGTTCCATGTATGTAAGGATGCAATTCTGAAATTAATTTTTTTATTTTGACCCTTATAGGCTAGAATTCAGAAGTTCACTGTGATTATGCATATCTCTTGAGAAAATATCATCATTATAAAATTTCCATTCCATTGTCGATTACTCTCTTAATTTTATCTAATTTTGAATTCACAGGAAAAGATAATCTAGTAACGTATTTAGAATTTCAATAATTCTAACAATGAATTATGAAATGTAAAATTTAGAAAATAATAATGAAAGTAATTTTTAATCACGTTTTTATATGTGTACAAAAATGAAGAATATATTTTTTTTTCTAAAAATCCGAAGTTTAAAGCAAAGGTCCTGAAAGCAAGACGCTATGCAATAGAAGAATAAAATTTTTAAAAAAATATTAAAATATTTATCAGATATATAAAAAAAGAATATTATGAGTATGATACAAATGATTGAGCAGAATTTTAATTTGCACTACAAAAAGCAATGCGTTTTTAAAATATAATTTCGTTTACGCTTGTAATATTTTTCTAGATTATCAGTAGCCCGTCAGCCGCTGTTGAATTTCAGATAACAGCGTTGCCCGAGGAACACCACGTGGAGGTCGGCTACCAGAGTTCCTCGAGGGCTGTCCTCCTACACTCCGATCACTACATTCCGGGACAGCCCCCGGGAGGTCGAACAAACCTCGACCTCCCTCGCACACGCCTAAGAAACGGGTTCCATCTGCTGGTCACAAATTCGGGGTATGAGTAAATTAAAGTGTCGTGCGTTGACGGTAGGGGGAGTGGATCAACGCGTCCACAACAACTTAGCGCACTCCTGTAGTCTTAAATATGTAATTATATCTCTAAATCTTTTAATTAGCCGAAATGTTCGAATTGTAGTTGTATGAACGATACTTAACTAACTGGTCTCTTCAACAATCAATTTGGAAAGAAGTGATGCCGAATAGAGGGTTTTGGAGTGCGCTAAGTGCCTTCCTGGAAGGGCTTTGGAAGGAAACTGACCCACATTCGTGCAAAGCATGGGGAAACCAGGCAAACCCCACGCAGCCAGTCCGGCAGAGAGCCGCTTTCCACAGCGGAGGACTCCGCCTCCCAGTTAAGAGAGCTTCGGCGCTCGGCCACTGGTGGGGCGCTGAAGGTGGCTGGTGAATGGGAGTGGACCAGCGCGGCCACTTTTATTTGAAGACTCATAATCTCGAAATTAAATATTACTATCGCTCTTAATAGGAAAAAAAATTATGTAACGAGTATAAAAGATGCTACTTAACTGTCCTGAAATTTTTCAAAGGATAAATGCGAAACTAATAATTCGTAAACCTATCTGACTAACCTTCTAAAGGTCTTTGAAGTCATCTGTGTTTCATTGTCAGTTGATATCAAATTGGTAGTAATATACTTTTATTAATATTAATTAATAAAATTATATTTAATCTTGAAATGTATTTGCCTTGAAAATAAGATAAGACTATGATACGATGGCAACATTTCAATGTAGCGGTATTTCCATTCCGTAATTTCTTGTTTAAGAATTTTTTAACTATTGATAAAACTTCTGTTACTGATATTTTAAATACTAGTGTTGTGTTTAATAGACAATCTAATAATCTCCAACGTTTGCTTTGAAAGCATTGAATTTACAATAAAATAAACTGTTATATTCGAAGATTAATTACTGCAAAAATCCGTGAGAATGACAAAAATTATTTGGTTCGTCAAAAAAGCGTGTATAATCGTAGTTTCAAATTCCGTAAGTCAAAATTTTAACTTTGTGTTAACGATCCTGTATTAACAGCAATATCCAGAAGCGTAGATTCTGTTTTGAAATCATGAATGTCGTAATAAGCCAAGAAGTGCATCGACTTGCATCGCGAAACCAAGTCAGGGAATATTTATATTTTTATTTCAACTCGTAATTCACATTTACATGCTATTTTACTTTCATTAAAATCAAAACCATATCTTCCTAGCTTTTCTCTACTTAATTTTTTTCTTTTTCATTTCCAAGAAGAATGTCATTAAAATCATGTTTTGAATATTCGGATTTAATTAAATACAAAAGTCAATCTAGCAAGATTACTCAGAAATAACTTCAAAAATATTTTGCATCTTAAACCTTTAAGAAACTTAAAACTTCGAAATGCCTATAAATATGAAAATGCTTTTTTAAATGAAAGAACAATGTAAAGATTACAAAAACAGTTTCTTAACTTTAATCGTGAAATCCTTGCTTTTTGAGGAAATTGTATCAGAAAGGATATTATTTTCTACTTCATTTTACATGCAATTGACATCGAGATGGTTGAACACTTGAATGCTTCATTTAATGTATTTGCATGAGTCTTGGTGACTCTGTAGTAAATAGGTGCTTCTAAGGAATTTTTTTAACTGCCGTTCCTTTCAGTATATTTTATGAATACATAGGCATAGAATTCCTTAAATAAATCATCTCTTAGTTATTTTCATTTTTTTTAATTTCAGGATGTAAGAGTTCTGAACAAAACAGAATTCTTTTCCATCATTTCTGCGCATTGATGATAAAATCGTCTTTTTAAATGGTTTGAATTAATAAATTTCAATTTTCCTATGCTTTATAATTAGTATATTTAGTTTTGAATTTAAAATGCTGGTGAGAATAGTCAGAATTAGAATAAATATTTTTAAAGTTAGTTCCAATATTTAATTCCGAGTTGCTGAAAATTGTGTAGTAAGTCAATTAATAAACAGACTAAAAATTTTAAATGATTCAAATTATTCTTCCCTTAAATTCCTCACAAATATTTCTTCATTTAAACCCTTAAAATTCATAAAACTGAAAATATTTCTAAATGGATACAGTCATAGCTGCGCTCCTCATATTTAAATACATAAATTAAAATTTTTAAGACTTTAAATAAATAGTTTTTGTTATGGTACCCTGACATTGCATTTGAATCAAAATCTATACCCAGTTAATATATTAAATATTTGATGTGAAATTTGAACTAATTAAGTGCTATCCTCGCAAATTGAGAGGATTATAACCATTTGTATTTTTTCTTTGTTTTATTATTTTTAATATTTCTTTTCTTATGTTTGCATTTCTATATCGTGTGGCAAGTTCAAATCTTCAAATCCTCTCAACGAACGAATAATGATTTGAACAGATACTTTTTAAGCAAACATCGCTATTACTAAAAGCAGTCCTTCACAATAAAAAAAAAACTTCTCACATTTCATACAAATGCAAAATGCTACATTAATAAATTTGCGATTAAGTGAAATATCTTTAAAAAATCTTCAACTGAAAAATATGTATATTTTCAATAGTTATATGCGTATGATCACATTTAAAACATTTTCTCGGGCTTTTTATCTCTCTCCATTCACACTGAGCAAGAATTTGATATTTTTTTTCAATTTCAAGTTATATTAGAAGCATATTTTATCTACATTAATAACAAAACTAATTAATAAAGTAGGAGACATTCTTAAAATGCTTCTTCTGGTTTCTTTCTTTAGCCCAGAAAGATGATATACAAGTTTAATACCAAAAAACAAATGCAGTTTATTTCCCCAAAAGTTAGTAATTTCTTAATTAATAAATACATTTAAGCATTTGAATGATTCAGAAATTCTGCCCTTAGGGAAATTTAGAATTTTTCCTAAATATTTTCTTATTCAATGATGAATTATTTTTGCTTCTAACGTTCGTTCTAGTTTTCAGGAATTCACTTATATTATTTAAGCCGATTTTTTTCATTCCACTATTCTAAATTGAAATTAAAAACTGTGTCCGATATCATTCTTTCAGGTTTCTATTGTAAATATTTTTCTTAAGACTATTTTTCTGCTTTTCTAAAAACAGTTGATTGAACAATTAATTTATGTTTTAGTCTCCATAAAAATTATTATTTGTGAAATATCATATTAAGAAACATATTTCCAGAATCTTACATTCGATCTGTATTCTTCTAATAAATAAGATGTTTACTGATATTTATAACTTTAATGTTTATGATTAAGAATATCTTTGAAGTAATACAAAAGTATTGATTACAGGCGATGTTTTTTACAGATATTATTAATAGTTACTCGATTTTTATAAACATTGATAGTGTACGCATATATTGTTTCAAATTATATAAATGTACTCTATGTCCTGTTCTTTTAACCGCTTTTCATATTATTACTATTCGGGATACTTATTTTTGAAAAGAAAGCTGTGCGCAGAAAATTTCCAGCAGTATTTGATTCTGCTGATGCAACGTTGACAATTGGATAATGAAAATTTAAGCATCTGAGTAACTCAGGAATTCTGCTTTGTTTCAATTTCTCATAAATTATTATTCCTTATTCAAAAATAACTTATTTTTCTTTCTATCGTTTGAACCAGTCATTTTTATTTCAAAGCGATTGTATTTGTTACTACTATGTTCTAAATTGAAAGCTATCTTCAATATAATATTTTAAGACTTCTATTATAAATGTTTTTATGGTTATTTTTTGTGTGTGTATTCTATTATGTAAAGTTTTATATAAAATTTTTAAAAATTAAAATAATTTAAAAAAATCTTATATCGTCCGATTTCATTTTCTACTAAAAATTTTCTTATGCAAAATAATTCAAGAAACTGCAAATAAAATATTTGAAACTAACATTGTATGTTTTTATAATAGAATATCTGGCTCAAAAATTAAATATTTTCTTTCTTTATTTTGAGAAAAAAATCTTTATTACAATTAAAAAATACGGTGCTTCATCCATACGCATAACCGTTGATAAAGTTAATGCCTTTGAAAGAGGTTTAAAAATTAATATGATAAAATTTGGCCTTCATGAAGAAACATTTGAAATGGTAAGGCAATGCTTTTCTAAAAACAGTTGATTCAACCATTAATTTATGCGTTAGTCTCCATAAAAATGTTTTTTATTTGTGATTTAAATTAAGCGGATTCTTAAATTCGATCCGTATTCTTCTCATAATTAAGGTGTTTAATAATATTTATAACTCTAATGTTTATGATTAGAAATAACTATAAAGAAATATTCAATTTTTTAAAAAGGGACATTTTTAGCATTCCAATCAGACATTATTTCAATGACTCTATTTTTATAAATTCAATTCATATAAATTTGCTCAATGTCTAATTTACCTCTACTTTTGATACTATTCGGGTTACTTATTTTTTGAAAAGAAAGAAATGCGCAGTAAAGTTCTAACAATATTTGATTATGCTGCTGCAACATTGACGATTGGTTAAAAGTAAAAATCTGTAAAATGATGGAAAAATTTGAAAATATATATAAAATTTTTTTTGGCAGTTTAACTAAATTTTTGAAACGTTGGAAATTTAATATTTTTACTTTAAATGTACGTACGTTGTACAACGCAACCAGTGTACAAAATAAGTTTCTGAGACAAATTACTGCCAATCAAGAACTGTCCTCAAATTTGTGCTCCTCTATTTAATATATATTCGAAAATGTTGTAAGGAATTTTCAAACTGTATGATTTCTGAGGTGAATCAAATCTGTACAGAGGACTGCATATTTTTGAAAGAACGCTTGGATATGAGAAAAATTGCTTAATGAGGGCTGCAGCACTACTCTTAAGGAGTATTAAAATGGTTTTCCGGAAGTTTAAAGCACCACTTCGTCGTATTCCCTAACGATTCATTGAAGTGATCCTTCGAGCGTAAGCCGCTTCCTCTCTATTAAGACGGTCAAGAAGAGTTAAGAACAATAAGCATCCCAATCAAGCGCTCGTGTAATTTCGAATGTAAATATATTGTTACACTTCATTTAAATTCCAACCCTCATTTATTTCAAAAATCATAAAGTCATAGCATCTGTTATATTTCGGAAAGTTTAATAAATCTGTTAAGTTCGTTAATTATATGCAAAAATGTAACTTTTGGAAAATTAAGAAATTATTGCATTGGTTTCCACAATGAAAACTGAAGAGCACCGATTCACAGCAAAATATATTGGTAATACTGCGGATTCTTATCTTTAATCATTATATCAAGGAATGGCGTTTTGGAACTCTCAACCAATTGTTAGAGATGGCATCACTGAAATGCAATGAAAAGGCCTGATGGAATTTAAGTCTTTCTATTTATCAGAGTTACTTTCTGGACAAAATAGTTTGAAAGAAAGGGAAAGAATATATTTTTAAATACACTGTCCATATGCTTTTCTCTATTTCCAGCTCAAACGTCAAAAAGGCATTCAATCATTATCTGCGATTTCAAAGAAAGCCAGTCGCACAGAAAAAGATATATATAAGACTGAAATCGTTGAATCGTTAGAAAAGTACCGGAATCTAAATTTAAATTTCCTTCAAAGATGAAACATTTCTGCACTTCATCTATACTATTAGAACTCAAAATATGGAGTGAAACAAAAAATGAGCAAGTTAGAAATTTTTCACTCAAATCTGTACCAAAATTTTAGGAAGACATTTTCATGTCTTAGTTTCATATTTAGAATAATACAAACCAGCTCATAGTAGGCGAATTATAGAGTTCCACACGAACAGGCGAAAACGGAATAGTATATATTCAAGAATCAATTGTACTTCTTGGAATGTTTTGGCAGCGAAATATTAAAAAAAATCATTGAAAATAATGGGGGGGTTTTTTTCAGTATTTCATAAAAACAGCAAAGAATTACTACTCGTAAAAAAAAATAATTTCTTCCACGCAGGATAACACTTATATATTCTAAAGCTTTATCAAAATAAAATATCTGAATTTTTAAAATGAATGAGTCGCGAAAATTTAAAATAAAATTTTAGCAATCAAAAAGAGACCATTGTACTAAATCTGGCTTTAAAAACAATTTATAATTTTAATTTAAACAACGCTCATTTTAAAAACACACATAGAATTCAAGCTCTTAAAATGTTTCATACTCTCTTTTCACAACAACAATCGCCAACTTATTTGCACATGTGCCAAATTAATTTTTAATAATGTATTGTTCTGCCAAGATGTTGGCATAGCTCCTAATTTCGTAATTTGTCATTTTTGCAGTCATCCTATTTAATTCAAACCTCCTGCAGCACCTGTGTTTATTCACAATAGCGATTTCATCGGTTAAAAAAGACTTGAAAGGACTCCTTGTAAAAAATAATTTTTTTCTC
>JAPMOR010114509.1:0-48869 GCA_026543865.1 Argiope aurantia
GATTATGAAAAGATTTTATCCTATCTGGTAGGTACGAAACGTGAGGTTCAGGTAGAAAGGGCTTAAGAAAATAAGAATAACCCCATTAATGCACTTAAATTTTGTGGTGTTTTCTATTTGGCTGCTCATTGAAGTACTAAAGCCTCTTGCATTTTCTACGCGTAATGGGTTTACTATTTCGGCATCCAGAGTTTTGATAAAATTGTCTTCTGTTTAATAAGTATTTAAATATTTTCCAAGTTTCAGATTTAATATATACTGTAGCAGTTGCATTACACTTATCTTCTCTTTTGGATACTAGATGGCGATACCCGATTAGGCCATCCCATACGTCATCCCATAATGCATTGCGATTGTAATTAGAATGACATGTGATGCTGAACTGTGAGCCGCGAGCGTGAATGTCTTGTCTTTGTGTTTGTTGTAAGTTTGTGAATGTGATTATTAAAATGTTTCCAACAACATTCGTCCTGTTGCTTCCTGCACATATCATAATAATCTACATACCACCACAATACTAAATAACGCGCGCTGTCTTTGAGTAACCTTATAAAGTGATGCTAATAAACACCCAAGCATAGATGAGAATCGAATCCAGTGATTATTCCTCTGACAATATTAATATTTTGTATTTTGAAATCTTGGTTTCTACGATTCAATAATTTATCAAGCGTCAAAGCAAGAGCGTTTTTATCTTGATACTGATATTGGAAGTTATTACGGTAGAAGATATAGTAGTTAACTTAGAATTTCACTCACTCTTATAGCTAATATAGTACGTTTGATATTAACGTTTTACATGCTTTAATTTATTGAATCTAGACTGTTTCAGAAAAATAACAATTAAAGTTTTCAAAAATTCAACTAATATCGAAAAACAATACGTGTTCAAAATTTCAGAATTATATATAAAATTAGAGAAGCCGAAGAAAGGAAACGAACGAAAGATCTATTAACAAAATTAATAATTAAATTTTCTCAAATAAAAACTCAATTTTTCAAATTGAGCACTGAACATATGCATTAATATCAAGGTAACATGTACTAAATATTATCTATAAATTTTTCTCCCCCACGCTCTACTTACAAATTTCGAAATAATTTGAGATTATCTACCCGAATAAAATTTTAATTGTAAATTATTTGATATATGAAAATAAAATTTGAAATTTAGTTATCTATCGATTTGAAAACCATAAATTCACAAATGAAAACGAGTGCAACTTAATCCATTTCCATTTGGCAATATTTCCCTTTATATTTTTAGGTTCAAGTTGAAAGCCGTCATTGACGGAGGACTTTCGAAATTTCGATTTCGAAATACTCGGAAGGCCAGAACTTTCCGATTAAATAAATGAATATTCTGCTGTGCTTCAGACTCAATTTCCAAGAGATTCTGCATCCATTTTGAGCCCTTCCATGGAATTTTCTGGCTGATTTGTATGCGAAGGTAAAGGAATTTTTAAAAATTGTTTATTTTTATTAAAATATAATCCTATTAAAATTAACATTTATTTATTATTTGCTTACGTGTAATCGAACAATAGTGCGGTGTTAAAATTTTACATATGGTCAAACAGTTTACTGGTGTGATGAAATCCATATAGAGGGTGCCGACTGTAGGGTTATTATCGCTGTCGGATGAGGGTTCAGAACTCTTAGGTACTCTTGAAAATGCCCCTTCTACTAAAATAGAATTTTAAAATAACTAAGCTCACTTTACTCAAGATTTTTATCATTTATAGATAATAAACAAGTCAAATAGCTTATTTTTTAAATGTTCAAAAGTTTCGATGGATTAAACCCTAAATTATTCACCAGAGGTAGTATACTTTGATATTTATCAAGTGCAATTTAAAAATAAGATGGAGTGAATTTGAAAATTGGATTTAATAACGATTTTATACGTTGTTTATGGGAAAGGGCGATTATATTGTTTTAAAAAGGTCTTTATACTGATTATGTTTAAGAGAAAAATTATCAAATCTAAAAGTTAAAAACGATTTGCCGAAACGCCAGGCACACAAAAATGAAATAAGCAAATTTGAAACCAACTCTGTGCGATTTATTTTAAGAGTTCAAAGTCACCCATGCTTGGATGATAATAGTTCTCATTAGATGCCAAATTTGCCTGTGATCCATACCTATTTAGAAATTATCTAGAATACAGATAAAATTGTAGAGCAAGAGCACCTTTTTAAGTAATCGTTCGAACTTCCAGCTTGATTAATGGCAACAAAAATGTTGCATGTTATGCACTGATTTTGGAATCATTGATTCCTAGCCTACATTTTCAAATGTCAAGCTTTTATGTTTTATCTCCAGGTTGTTAATTGTTCTTTTTAATGCAGTGATAGAGGAATTTTTTTGCTGAAAATATTTTCCAAAAATTTTCGCCTAATATATCCATTGATTAACCCTAAAAGATGCCACCCTGATCTTTAGAGCAACCATTTCATTCTCGTAATTACCAAAGCCGATATTTCGAAACTATTTTACGATTTTAATTATCCTTAATTTTTAAACTCCGATTACTTTTCATCAAGTATGAATATGAAAGCCCAATCTTTCTCTCAAGTTTCTCGCAGAGATGCACTAAACTGGAATTCTAAAGATGCCTGTAACCACAGAGCTGCGATACTTATAGAGGGAGTGCAACCCTACTTTGGTGTTTTGATCTAGGGTTGATTTTATCAACCCTAGGACAAGATAAAATCAAGTGACTTGTGGACAGAATTTGTGTTCACTGTAACCGCATTCTCCGTTCCCCATTATATTTCAATGGCTGATTTTTTTTTCTCTTTTTTAACTGTTGGATTTTAAAACTTATTTAAGCCATGGTTAACTATTGCTGTGCAATTGTATGCAAAGAAAAAGGTTCTATGGATACTCCTGTATCATTTCACAGATATGTACAATAAACATGTTCTGTTTATATCCATTTTAAATCAATTTAAAATTTCGTATCCTCCATCACTCAGTGATTTTGGTGTTAAAACTTAATATTTCATAGTTTGGTTTAGTTATTATATTAAATTTATTTAATTTGTTATTAAGCTTCATTTAAACTGATGTAACTGCATTATATTTTGTTACTTGCTTTATTTTAATCTCGAATGTGTTGCAAGTGCTTGGCGTGATTTTTTTTTCTCGCCAATACAAGTGTTTACATAAAAACGCTATTGGTAATGGTAAAAAAACGCTATTGACCGATTAATAATTGTGTATTTTAGTGCAAATAAAGTTCCTTATTATTTCCAATATGTTTTTTTACCATAAATATTCGAATCGTATTATAACGTAAAAGATGTTAAATCATCATTGTGAATGAAATCGTGAAACTAAAATGTTTTATTGAAAATGTTATATAGTAAAATTTCATAAATGTGCTAGCAGTAATTGCATGATTTTATAAATTTTAATTCAGATCTAAAAAGAAACTAGTGGATATTCTAAAGATAAAGTATTAAAGAAAGAAATGCTATCTTTACAGATAAAAATTTTGTCTGAATGTTAACTTTATTAACTTGCGATATGCACATGCTCTAAAATCGGTTTTCGTAAACATTTCGAATTTCCTTATTTTGTATTAAATCAACACATTTAAGATTCCAAAAATGATTTAATTTTGTTTCTGCGGTAGGTAAAAGCAAAGTTACCGCCAACACTAGAAACCAGAAGCGAAATATTTAAAACTGATATTAACAAGGAGAAGGCACGAGGTTTAAAGTTGAGTTCGGAATGACATTTTGTATAATGATAGTATACATTTAGAATGTTTATTAATGAAAATATTGAGACTCAATAGTCAACCTTAAAACATTCAAATTAGCTGATATACTAATGTGTTACCCGAACGAGCGCTCGAGTAGTGTAGTGGTTAGGGCACTGGCGTAGCATTCAGGAAACCTGGGTTCGATTCTGAGTTAGCGTTTTTTTTTTCTCTTTCTAAATTATTTCAAAATAATTTGTTTTAATATCTTCATTTCTTATGCAAAAATAAATATTATTCAGAATATTAAAGGGAAAAAGACCTGGGTCACTTTTATAATCTGCTTTTATTAGTTTTTTATCTGCATGGGATAATGATAAAAGTATTTGAACGTGTAATGTAAAATTAAAAGATTTTTGGGGCAAAGAAAAGAAATAAAATGTTTACTTAAAGAGGAAAAATACTCGCTTTTAATTAATGCACAAAAAAATAAACATAATTTAAATCAATAAACTCGGCTACTGATGTGCAAAAGACATTATTTTCGAAACCAATTTGCTTAGTTTTCAAAGAATGAATATATTGTATATATTATTTAGGAAATGTTAACCGGAACTGAAAACCTACCGGACCCAATGCCGGGAAACAAAACGTTGCGCGGCAGTTTTTGAGTATACCAAGATTTGCGATATGGCGCCAAAAAAGGCCAGATTTCTCACACGTGACTTGGCTCATGTTGCGTACACTTGTTTAGACTAGAAACAAGCGATTAGCTTCCTCCATTTATATCAGCTCTATGCCTGTAACTTTCAACGATTGTCGTAAATCTAATGTTTTTCCATACTGTACATAAACTGAGTGAAAACATTGTTTAGAAAATTAATTTCATCCTTTCTCGGCACTTAAATTATGCAAGTTCAGTATTTCCATCAAATGTAATGTAGTAGAAATTGAGCATTTTTCATGAAACGGTAAACGAAACAAACTCTTCTACAAATTTCCTCAAAACTTTAATTTTTCTCAAAGTAAAGACAGTAGAAATAGATATTGTATTTACAATTGCATAATTCTTTCTAGGATGACTTGAATGGAGGTCTGTCTAATGGCAAGATATCCCATACCACCTGCTTTTTAAATAAAGATGGATATGCCATCTTCTAAAGTGAAAATATGGAGGTGTTGAAATTTCCTCAAGACGGATGTAAGCTTCAATGAATTTAAATACTGAACTTTTAAAATATTAGTACTAAATTCATGCTTCTATCATGATTTAATTGGTATCGTTTGTTGAATTGATTATTTTTTATCTGTGCTATGCCAGTATACGATACTTAGATAAGCCCTCTGACCAGAATAGTGGTCAATATGATCGCTAAAATGTTAAGTAAGCGTATATTTCAATTCCGGTTAGAGGGGTTGTATAAAGTTTACCAATCATTTAAAATCGTGTTAAATCAATTCGCAAATTGCTTGTATTGTTCCTTCGCTGCATAATACGGAGTTTTGACACTTACTGATGCGCAAACGAATCTATTGTAGTATTCACCGTTTCACGATCTCGATGAAAGATTAAGAACTCCAAGCATTCTACAAAGAGACAATCAAGGATTTTTCCCCAATTTGTTACTTTTCGCTGGACATTTCCAAGTGTGGAATAGATATTGAACAGTGAACTTAGCCGAATATATTTGAAAATGTTTGCTGTTTACTTAAAATTTTATCGTAAAAGTATAATCTTAAATGCGAAATTTTTTCGAATCTTTTCCTTCAAGCTAATCATTATAATTGGTAATTACATTAGAAACTTGACTAAAGATGGCAATTCTGGAAGGTGGAAAAGCTATACATTTCACAATTAGCCTGATCATCTAGTTTTATGCAGAAATCCGTCAGTTTGGAAGGCGGATTATGGCCGATTATATTCATGTTTTTGAAAACGTAATCAACTAACATCAACGAAATTATGAATTTTCATAATCATTAGTTAACTAGATAAAGTATCCTTCTACACTGTTAATTTTTCATTGTAGTGCATATTGGAAACATTGACAACATTGTTATCTTAGAAGATTTTTGACATCTCGGTCACTTTTGGTTTGGCATACTAGATTCGTCATTCTTCATTTTGTTATTTATTGTCATATTTGATTTGTTTTTATGGACATTTGGTATCCTCTTGTTCTGCAGAGAAATTCTGAACAGATAAACATTTATTTAGATGATCAGTAGTGTTTGCAGCTGCTGAGTTGCAGCTGCTTGTAGTCGAATTGATTCTCGCCAAATCATCAATAAAATTTTTAAAGAATGAGCCTCATCCGGCATTTCTGGTCATTTCCTTCTACATTTGCTAAGGAAACACGCACATAAGAAATTGATATTCCATTTGTTTATTTTATTGCAGCTTCGATTTTGAATTGCCTCAGTCTGTGAACAGTTCCGCGGCGAAACAAGGGCATTTAAACGGCAAATTCTCAATTCATGTGGTTTGCTAAAACTCCAATTTAATATATTAATCTCAACATTTTCTTTGATTATCCCCATTGTTTTATGCAGCATCAATGCTTGAACTTCTAATCGCTTATTAAAAAAAAATTGCAACTTAATTGAATTTTCTTGGATTAGTTTCTCGTTCATCGGACTAATTTCTCGGTTTCCCCAATTTTTTAATATTACGGAGACTTGATCTTAGAATTTTTTGGGGAACTTGTTGACCTCTTTAGATCCAATTATAAATAAAATTGATGACATGAAAAATATTAACAAATGTTTTCTTTTAAAATTGTCAGGAAAAGGAATAAATCTTAAACAACTGAAATGGACTAAGCAGACTTCAAGAATTTCTGAAAATTCTGTATAAATGCAAACCTACGAATTGAGTATCGGAATCAAATTGCGTATTTGATAATGTGGGGAGCTCGCAGTTCCTGCTTTCTGCTCCTAGCTTAATAGATCATACAGAAAATCAATCTTAAACATTAGTACTTTTTCAGTCAACTTTTATCACGAAAATTTTATCAATATACATCTTCAAGTAAAAAAAATGGAATTTAAAAGAATAAGGAAATATAGGCTGGTTCTTCAGTAAAACGTTGGCCAAATTCAGATTTAGAAAGTAATATGATTCGGTAATTTGACTCGTATCTGTAATCTCTCATTGCAAGTAGTTCGTAAATATTCTTAAAGATGAACTTTCTTTCCACAATTATTGCGAAATGTATTCATATTTTTATAGACCATAAATAGACGGTGGGTATGCCAGCCTGCTGGTGGGTGGGTAAACTTTGGAGCTCGGGTAGAATTAGATAGGAGTTTTAAAAAAGCTTAATTTATACTTTTAACATCGTAGAAAATATAACGGGAAGCTATTAACTCTATATTTTGAAGAAATATAATCTACCGAATATTCATTTTTCAAAACTAAAGCGGGAAAAGAGCTAAATTTGACCGAGTTCAGTTAAAGTATTAGATGTAAATCTTTTAATACGCATTTTGATACAATATTTCTGAAAAATAAAATTTCTTCTTTAATTTAACATTATATATAATTTCTTTATTAGGGTTAATTTGCAAGACGTTCTGTAAGTATCCGTACCCATCTTCAGCATTGTTTCCCCACGTCAGTCTTTAATTGCAAATTTACTTTCTAGTGCAAGCCGCTGATCACTTAATATTTAATATTAAGAAGAAAAAAACATAATAGTCACTTTTAATTTGAGTAATTGCTGTCGAATTTGCTAGATAAGAATAAGAATTTGCTAGATAAGAATTTCAAATTTTTTCTTAAACGAATGTATTTGAAAGTTAGTTTTAAGATTTTCAAGCGAGTTCGGCGCAGTTTATCAAAAAATTCTGCTCTAAGATAACATTCACACAGTGATGAGGGCACATACACTATAAGATTAAGTATAGTAATTTCGCAACAAATTGTATTTCAATAATTTATACATTAAGTTTAGTTCCAAAAATAAACATACCAGGCATCCATTTTTAGAGCAACAGTAGAAATAGGCATAATCAGTTTGACAGTACTGATTGCAATAGACCTTTCGCTTTCACCTTTTTACAGGATTTCACATTGTTGTTTAAACCATTCTTTCTTTTATCTTAAACTTATTGTATAGTTAATTCTTGCATTATCAGATTAGAGCAGCTTGTTTTCTATTGAAAATTTCATATTTTCGAAATCTTTCTACGCATTCTATAGCTTGCAAATTTCGTTGACGAGGTTATCCTTGTGTTTGAAATTTCACTTGTCCATGTTATGGAAACTATTTGGTTAGAATTTTTATCTGCACCTATTTTAAGGAATTCCTGAGTATTCTTAGGTGCTGATGTCGATGGTCTTCGTAGAGGATTGGTTCTTTATTCCAAGTATATATTATAACGGTCTCAAAGTCAAACTAATGATAGTGTTGGATCCTCTGTCCGTCATGGTGAAAATGGACTTCAGTACACATAGAAGTAAAAAATGTATAACATGCAGAAATTAGTTGCCTATTCCTAAAAGTCTTGAGTGAATGCGCTTTCGTATGTGTTCTTTGAAGGAGAAAAAAACAACCTCCACCAGCCTGCCAGACAACGAAGACAAAATTGCACTTTATTTCGAAGACTACATCGCTATGTAAAGTTTATAATTTTGCATAATTCGCGTCTAATTCTGTTCTTAAAGTTTAAGAAAAATATCAGTTACTTATACCAAATGAATGAGTATCAATTCCTGTTCTTGTGAAGGTATTGAAGTTTTGATACTTCAAGTGTTAAATATCCAAGTGAAAAAATGCTGCAAATGTTAAATTTGATCTCAAACAATCAAATGCCTTAGTCTCGGAGTGAAAGAAATGCTCTTAAAATTGACTCATTCATTTCAATTCAAGCGTGCTGAATTATTAACTATAGTAATACTCGAAATGAATATTCTTTTAAATGGTTGGTAAATCTTAATGTCTGCAGCTTCTGTTTTTAATAGAAAATTGTTAAAATTATTGATTTCTGTAAAATGTAGATAAATATATATATATCGTATAATTTCATGGCAAGTTCTTAATCTTTCAATTTAAATGTAATTTGTAATATTTTTGTTCCTACAGCTGATCTATAATGGATTTGATATAAAATGTCATTTCTTCTGGTAAAATAACTTTTTGTAGTTTATATTTGCTTATTTTGTCTTGTACCTATTGCTGGGAATATCGAGACTGGGTGACTAATCGTATTTATGTAATGTTTGTACTCCAACCTCACAAGTTGGAGGATTTTTTCATTACATCCCGCCACTTTTGGGAGCAATGCATCTTTTCCCACAGATTTGAAATTATATTTGATAATAGCGTAATACAATATTTCGCTTCGTTTTATAAATGAGTTTAAAAACGTGGAACATAAATGCTGATTTTTAAAAATGAGCATTCAAAGGTTTAAAGCAATTTTTCTTATCTAACTTATCTAAATTCAATTAAGTTATAGTAGTTACTTATATTGAGCATTGGCTTATAAGGCAGTTCTATCAAATTTCCAATATTCTGATATATGGTAGTAAAGATCCAATAAACTATTGAGTTGCCTTTAGGCGTGAACAAATTTAAGAGCAGTTCATAATATTGAATTGATATACTAGATGTGATGTACTTTGCCTTTTGGATCTGTAGATATGTATACTGTTGTGTTTCAATCTTGGATGTTGCTGATGGCGTTAAATACGATGAGTAAAATTTGGCCAAATGGCGTGATAGTGAATTGAACATAAGAAATCTTGTTGTCACTGGTTTCTTATCTAATCCCTTGTATAATTCCTTTTTCTGTTACTTGAAATAAATTTCAATAAAGTTGCGAAAACTGTATTGGGCAAACGTCGCTTAACACTTAGATTAAAATGTGTGCGAAGTCGGCTTAAGATTGCTAGATAAAGAATGGTGAAACCAATGCTGGTATTCTGGCAGCACTCTTGTTTCCATTAAATTATGAAAACACCGACTTAGCATGTTCAAGCAGAATGGATTTTTTATCCTCGATTTGTTAAATTCTGTCGAACGAGCTTTGTTCGTTCAATTTTGTAATACACATTTTCCTATTCCATTCCAAACATATTCATTAGGAGTGTTCAAGATGGCTATTGCATCAATAAGAATTGATTACCCAGACCTCTCTCTCTCCTCCCCGGAAGCTGATGCAAACTAGACCCCTTTGTCTTTGCTTATTTCTTAATTGATGGAAAAATTAAATTTTTTATTCATTTGAAAAAGTGTCCTCCTCAAGGAATTGTCTGGAATTTGAAATTTTAACATTTTACATTGGACAGTCTGCATTCTATGCGGATAACAGGGGGGAAGGATAAGTGACGTTTTCCAAACTGTCAATAGCTTATGTTTGAAATTAAGCTCGTCCTTGGAGGCTGAAATCGTAATGCGAGTCGGGAGAAAAGATCCCGCATTTCTTTACATATAGTTGTTTCTGTCATTTATTATAAACAAACATGCTGACGAAAACGGCCATTTAAATCCGAGTTTTGTCGACTCTTTCTTCAGTAGCACCACATCTAGGGCCAAGAGCAAGTCTTAGATACTCATGCGTCGCAAACTTTTTCCCACGGGACAGACTCCCTTTATACATTTCATTTACTCATCGACAGATGGTAATTTAGACCTAAATCGAAGAAGGATCACTTCAGATTCAGTACCCCCCCAGTGGTATTGTCTCGACTTGGAGGACTTTGTGACTGACAGATTTATACGTGCATTAGCCATTATGTACACGGAATCTTCTGCCGGCGGGGTTCAAACTCGCAACCAAGGGATGCGAATCCAACACCCTACCAACCAAGCTATCCCGGCTTGGATTTGGTACTTTAGAGGAGAATAAATGCAACAGTTTTCAGTATCTCGGCTGTTGAAAGCTGGCGTATATTCAGCTATATTCGTGGAAGTTCTCGATTATATCCAAAACAGAATAATCTGTTGGATCTGTTCCCTCGAGGAGGCTTGTACCGTTTCCTGTAACACTTCATCAAATCATGCTGGAAGCGCCTTTTTCGCCAGTTTAACTTCCATGCCGAAATGCTTTTGGAATGAACCATCAATTCGACAGCTACTGACTATAATGAACTGATAGCTACCTTAACTTGGAAAATGACAAATATTCCATTTTCTACAATTTTTCTCTTTCTGCCCTTGGGGAAACTGAGATGATTCTATTCTTTTATATCACCAGCTGTTTGAACATAGCCAAAATGTGCACGTATTTTCGGCTGTCTACATAATATTTCTACTTGACTAAAAATTTCATTGTAGAAGTATATCTATAAATACTAATAATCAGCAGCCTGTTACTAATTTCTCTGGTTACGAAGCTAAAACGTCATTTTTGCCTTTTTGGACTACTGTCTCGTTTCAAAAGCGTGCAAGTTGATTTTTCAGATTTTTTTGCAACATCAGGCCACTTGAATTTCCGTTCCCTGTTTTAAAGTCTATTGAGATTTGATTCATATGATTGCCAAATGATACATTTCGACAGATATTTCGCTTTATATTTCTTGGAAAAGAATACGGTAGAATTCTTTACTGGTGGAACGGGCGACAATTTGGAGAAGTTGCTTTACAATCGGATCTTATTAACACGGTTCCTGTTTAATTAGTCGAATCATTTAAAATGAATAGCAGTTGAAAGTTCATGACCTGAGATGCACAATGGAAACTGGTGCTAATCGGCTCTTAAATGAGCTGATTGCCATTTCTCTTAAACTTTCTATCTGATCGTTGTTTAATGGAGTCTATAGTCGAATACTTTGTGTGGAGAACATTAAGGTAGACAAATGCTGAAACATAAGCTCGATTTATAGCTGAATATTTGTATAGCACTAGGGACTCTTCAATAGCTGCACAAAACAATCTTCTCTCAAATGTGATCTGCAACTCCCACCAAGGGAAAATTGCTATTAAAGACGCTATAAAATTAACATTAAAATATTAACTTCAGATCTTTAAATTTTTCTGTATCATTAATATTTTACACTATATATACAATTTAACATAGATTTTAATTTTATGAAAAAAAATGGATTCATCTAAACATTTTGCTTCTTGGAGTAAAAGTAGGTAGCAACGAAATTCAGAGACGTCTCTGGTAGGACTACTCCCAGAACTAATTCGTCCCCAACTTAGTTTTTATTTTGTATGTTATAGTATTAAATTAAGCTTCTTTCTAAAGGAAAGGAAAGCCAGGTGTAATTGAGATGCGTGCAAAGAATGAAAGTGTGGAGTATGTATGGTTTTCTGCAATACTTACAGGGCTAATAAACAATTAAAAATTATTGATTTAGTAATTGTTATTGATAGGCAGTTCGACAGGTAGATGGTGGGGAAGCTAGCCGGCTAGCGGGAGGGCAGCGATTTCAAGAGTTGAGTAGAACTAAATCGCAATGACTGAATTATAAAGAAGCTTAATTTATACTTTTAACATATAAGAATTCAGAAATAACATGCTCAACAATAACACGGAACTTTTAGAAAGTGAAAATAACGCAAGAAATCTAAATTTTTCAATCTAGTAGTTAATCATATTAACTTATCAAAAATTTACACGTAGGAATCGGAGAACTATTCCAAGAAGCAATTTCTATTAATTTTATATTAATCTTTGATTTTTATAAATAAAAATTGATAATGAACTTGATTTGTATCGCGTTCTGTCTTTAATTGCATATTTTCATTTTGGCATCAATCGCTGATCACTTGTCGGGTATACTTAAGCCTACAAACGAAATTCAAATTTTGACAATATCAAATAACATATATTGAATATCAGTTATTTGAACTTTCAAGCCGAGAAGTTCAAGTAATAGAATTTCATTATTAGACTTGTATGTTCAAAAGAAATATCTGTATATTAAGTTCAAGTAGATTGTCAAAAATATTATACGTCTGCTTTCGGAAGATAGAGGAATCATTATCACGTCTATTGCTTGTCGAATTCCTCTCTAGGCTTGAACTAAAATCATTCGGATTGCTTTCCTGCGGTGTAGCTGAGTTGCCTTGTGTGCGTAAGCTAGAAACAACCTAGCGTTTCATTAATCTATGGACTTAATTTCTTCAAGAAATATTTTTGACTGGTTTTATTAGTTTATAGAGAAGGTGATCTTTCAGAATAAGTTTTATCTTTTGTAGTTTAGTTTCAAACTCATTATTCTAAAGAAGTGGTGGCTTTGTTTCCATTTTATATAGAGGACTTAGACAAGTTCTTTAGTTACGATTCTAATCTGGCGAGCTACTTCGGGATTGTTCCGAGTCTTATCTAAGGAAGTTTGTGTTTTATATGGAATATTGACGTAATGGTGTATGTTCAGAGTAAACAGGGGCAAATTGTCTTGTAGGAAACGTCTGCTTTCAGTCAGATCATTATGAAAAAAATTTATTACTAAGCAGCACATTTATATTTCAGTTTTGAATAAGGCGATAAGTAAATAATTCAATTTGCATAATATCACTTCTGTAATCTATTTATGCTGCAATATTTCACTCTGGCATCGCATGTTGAGACTATTGAAATGTTCTTAATAGGTATTGGATGAATCGGCACTTATTGAATACAGATGCTCAATATGCAGCTTCAAGCTCGAGCTCAACTTCCGCATGTATCTCAAAACTAAAGAAATTTTAAGTTTTTCAAGCGATTAAATACTCAGAATACGAATTAACTCTTTTATCAATCGCTTTCTTATCCCAATTCTTCCTTCGTTAAGTTTGACAATTCAGCATAATTTCAGTTGCATATGAAATGAGTCTTTGAAATAAACTTTCATACAAATTATTCAGATTGTTGATGATAGAATGCATTCTATAATTTATCGAGTATGTACTATGTCTAATATTGCTTTCTTTGAAGATTGGCTCAATCTCGATTTTGGCACCTGCTGATTCACGAGTGCATCTATGTTCCTCCAACTTATTTGAAACTAAACCCTCAAAAATGAGGTCATAAAATACGATTTATTGTACAATTCTGATTTTCGTTGTTTGCATTTCTTGGATACAAGTAGCTTTGTTCACACAAATCGTAAAAATTGCAAGACCTTCAGTGATTTATTTGCTTAATACGGAATAATCAACCTTTGCTACTAAAGATGATATTCCTGTAGATTGATGCAATCGAGATTGTAAAGAATTTGTATCTACTCATCATTGTTATAGGATCAGATTTTCTTTTAAAATTTAGATTGCTAAAGCTGAAATGTCTTGGACATTTCAGCAGAAAAAATAAAAACGGAATCTTTCACTTCCAAAACAAGACAATTATTACAGTACAGGTATTCATTATCGCACTATTATTTAAAATAAATTTGATCCTTCCCTTATTGGAAGTTCATATCTTGACAATTCTTCTCGGATCTGTCTCGACTATTGAGAATTTGACTCGCGAGGCTGGCAAAGAAAAATCAAAACTATAGCTTAATATCTTCTGTGTCGCTCATTTTCCTAAATTCTTTTTTTTTGTTAGAAAATTCAATTCGAAAAAAGTTAAGTATATTTGTGTCACTTGATATTTAACAAATTGCGAAATTTAGTAACATGTATTGGAATGCTGCTAATGGAATTTTAGATACGAGACATCGTCTATGAACTAGATGGCACTTTCTTGTAAAGATTACTTTTTCTAGAGGGGTTGTAGAGCATTCGGAAACGAATGCTTTATAGGGATTCACTTAATCAGTTTTCTTTAACTCCATATTTATTTGATCATTTTGAGAGATGACTTTACATTGATAAAATGTCTGTTCATAATTTCCTCCATATGAATATAATTTGAAATGAAGGATTTAGAAGATGACTTTTTGTACTACTCTGGCTTTGATTTCTAAGGGTAAGGATTTATTCTGTGTTCTTTATTTATATTAAAATTGCTAGAATCGTGCTTAAGCTAGTTGAAATTCTTAAATTCCATAAAGATTAATTGTTAATTTATTCATATAATAACGGGAGATTTGGAAATAAGAGTATTTTTCTAATTTCATTGGTATTTCTATTCAGTTTCTCATGGGTAAGTTACTCGGATAGCAATATTTTCAATCCTTGAATTTTTAGACTATCTTAATTACTGATTTGTTAAATGCCTCATGAATGATAATCACTCCATTCAATAAAGGACTCTAGATTTCCTGTAGACTAGACACAAAGATTTATTTGATTCTACTTTTCTATTGGCAAAATCCATTTTTTTGGAGCCACTTTAGTCGGTATATGTACTGAAATCTTATTTGTTAACGAAATTGTTAAATTTCCATTTCTCGAATTTTGTTTTTGGGAAGCCTGTTATTAACAAGAGCTCAATATTTTGTGATGTACTTCAAAGTTAAGAAAACAAAATGCATTTTAAATCGAACCCTTTGTCTTGGTCGTTATTTACTAATTGGAATACTTTGGAAGAAATTGGTTCAGTAACACGTCATTCTTATTAGTTAGAAACGATACAGAATACAATACGCAGGCAGATCTCTCACATTTTGGCTTCTGAAGAGAATGGCTCTTTTGCGGCTTCAAAATGGGATGAAGGTCAAGTTCTATAATAAATGAATTGTGAATTACGCATTCTTAATTCGTAGTTTCGAAAAGGATGTATTCATAAGATTAATGTTAAAGAAAAATGGAATGTAAAATGTCTTTTTAAATCCAATGATTGTTCAGCTTAAATGCATTTAGATTGATATTGAATTGCATGTAGTACAAAAATTCAGCTTTGGTGGAATTATGGTTAGTTTTAAATATAGAATTGTTGCATAATATCTTTGCATCTTAAAACTGCTTGTTTTCAGATAAAGAATTGGATATTTTAAGTTTAATTCTTGTTTCAGGTTAACTAAAGCAATTAGCCGAATTCAGGTATTTTGTAACGGACTTGTTACACATTTCTTTCAATTTATGTAGTGTTAAATATAATTATCTCAATCAAAATGTTTTACACAAATAAGGATTGCTCTTGACGCTTCGAGGGATAGAATGTATTACTTGCTCTAAATAATCGGCTGTTGAGTTTGATTTTAGTTAGTATTTCCCGTACTTTGGTATTTCGAAAATCCAGTTTTCTTTCATACATAATGTAGTATTATAGATTTTTGTATCAAATGAAAAATTTTCCAAGTATTTTATTGAATATCTGTATTATAGAAATCAAGCATATCTAGGGCTTTGTACGTTAATGTGGTGTTGTGGAAAATGGCAGTCTCGCACATATACGTGAAGGTAAATTGAATATATTGGCTAATGGAAACTTCTTCATCTGGAATATTAATCTGTTAGTATACAGAAAAGAAAAATACTGAGGTGAATATTATGAAATATATAATATTCAGTTTTGGCTTAATCGTTACGTATGCTTTAATTTACACAACAATCTTACAAATTCCATCCAACATAAAAAATATACGATGCAGGATTATAAACGAAACGACCGAAAACTGCTTTTCCCAAAAGTTTCTTGCTTTTCAAATTAATGACTTTCAATGCAAAAACAATTCTAAATTTTGCAAAATTGTTCTCTCGATATTTTAGTTTAAATGCCCAGATTTAATTACCAGAAAATCTCTTCCTTAGAGAGTATTGAAGGATGAGTTTCTATGAAACATCATAAGCGGAGTTTATCATTCTATATAAAATATCAACGTGTAAAATGTGTAATTATTGAATGGAAACCCATTTGACGGGAGTGTCAAGGAGTTCTTGACTAAAGGATCTTAATTTTTGGTGAATAGTAATATCATAGCAATGAGTGTTAAATTTTTTGAAGCTAAATTTTAGAAAGCAAACATCGCCATGAACGTTTTAGTTTTGAAATGGTATAATTCAAATCTTTTATGCTTGCGAATATTTTCCGCACTTCCTCGACCGTTGAAGCAAGCCAATATTAACAAGACGCGATTTGAAACGGACGTTAAGAAGTAAATTGCCTACATTTTTAGTAGCAAGATCAATATTTTGCAGGAAATCTGGACCAATATCCAAAATAGTCGGGAAACCTCTTGCTTCAAATATTAGAAATTAAAATCCTGATTAATTCTAAAGAAAGGATCCAATAGTTTCAAGATAACTTCGTAATTAAAATTTCGAAATCTTCCTATGATTTTTTCCCCATTTAAATCGGACAGTGCACGCCTTTTTTCATTTTTGCTTATGTTTTAAACCCAGTTACGGAAATCGGAACGCGTTTTAGCTTCAGTTAGTCTCGGATTAAGGACGGATTTCTTGAATGAGGATTCCCTGTTTAAAGACAACTGCTAACTATTTCATTCGAGTTTTTTTAATCCCCTTGTTGTAGTATAGAATTCAGATGAAAAAATGCGCTTCAAGTGTCCTGGATATGCATGATTAATAGTAAGATCTATTGTTATTCGCTAGATTTAAAAAACACGTTAATTTAAAACGGTGGCAACATATATTTTATTTGAAAAAGTTTAATTTTTAGTTTTACTGCGTTTATGAAATTATACCTGCATTTGTTTTCGTTACTGCAGTGAAACTTTCTAAGATGTCATTTTACCCAAATACTTTCATCATAAAAATTAGCTTTAGGGACGAATTTAAAATTATTAATAAACATGAGTACCTACAAGCGTTCAAACTTTTGACGTGTTACACACCAGCATTACTCAGTCTTAGAAATTTAACGTTTAATTATTCAACAGATAACATGTTTTTTATAGGTTTATAACCAGTTTAGCATTAAAGAACCGGGTTAAGTTTGATAAGGAAACGAGACTTAAAATCGTTGCGCTTACCTGGCGAAGGATAAGTTGGAAAAGGGAGGAAATTATAAAGGATTATAGGCTGAAGATGGAGAAAGAATGGAATGAAAGGACGCGATGTCGGAGCAGCTAAGGACTCTATATTCGGTGTCAAAGAAATGGGAGCAAATGCAAGGAAGGTGGGGTGCCAGCCGGCTGGTAGTGGTGGGCAGGGAATTTGGGAATCTTCAGGGGGTAAAGCGCGACAAAATCTCGGAATTCTAAGCTAAATATTCGCGACTGTGTGAATTTCTGAAAGTAATTGTAGCTTTATTTATACAAAGTTCTTGTAGCGTAGGATGGTTATAATGATGATGGATCCCCCTAAAGAATCTGTTAGCAGGTGTGACCCAAAATTCTACCTGTTATTGGGGGCAGTATGGTTAAAAAAAACCATTTTTCAGTTGATATCGGTATACAATTATATTTATCTTTCGCTGAGTAAGCGCTTCAACTTTCGGTCTTGCTTTCTTAAAGAGCATCATCACGCATAGATCAGTCGGTCTTCCGATTCAAGTAATTAAAAGTGCATTGCAGTAACGAAACAGAATTAAAATATGAAAATTGTGGGAATTAAAACTTATCAGCGATTTGGAAAACTATTTTACCCATTCTTGGTGTTAATTAACTTTGAAATACGCCAAAATAAATTTGAAAGGAATGAGAAGGGAAAAAAAAGTGGACGATAAAGGGCTGCGGTAGTACTAGGCAATTAGTAAGGGTACTTCATGCAATTCTGAAATCACCTGAATAGCATGATTTAAAAATGTAAAAAAAATTCAGAAAATTTAAATTTTTATTTCTAAATTCTAATCAGAAGGACGTTCCGTGGAAAAAACAGCCAAAGCCATTTTTTCGGAAAGATTTATATCGATGGTACCTATTTTAGGATTAGTAAATATAGTTATCAGAACAGATTTCTCGAACTCAAAGGTTCTTAACGTGCAGGCAAAATTATTAAAGAAAACAAAATGTGGCATTACAAATGCTATTAACAAATAAATCGGGTAGAAGCTAGTTTTCTAAAATCATAAAATAAATTGGTTACGTATTTCTGCAGAAAAATTAGATTCGAGAAGTAATTTGAATTCTCTCGGTAAATTTCATTTTTCTGGACAAATACTTTTTGCTTTCCATTTGAATCGATTCAAATATGTCGGAAGAAAGCGTTAATTATTTAATTTCAATCTTTATAGTTGCTTTCGAGGTCTTTAAGTAATTAGCTAATTTTTCTTCTAAAAATCAACATGCGAAGCATGAAGGATATCGTATTCGTATAAATTTGAACCGTCTTTCTAAGTAAAACTTTAATTTCATTCCGCTGACGACGGCTAATTGGTTTTTGCCGGCGAGCTAATTAGTCGTCTTCTGCTTTTGTAGGGCTGCTTGCCATTTTGATCATGTCTGATCAACATGATCAAAAGGCTTTAAAAAAATAAATTGCAGTTAAAAATAGAGTCCAATTTTATTTTTCACTATGGAATCGGTTTGTCAGCCATTTAAACTAGTGTATGAAATAATATGAAACATAACAAGCCTAAAGCAAACGCATGTACCAATATTACTTAAATGTTAAACATAAATCAGCCATCTAGCAATTAGTACACGATATGTCAATTTTTCTATCCTATACTATCCGAATAATTCCCAGTAGAGGGAAATTAAGAAGAGTTTTAAAAAGTACTTTCCACAAAAATGGCGGCTGCTGTACTTTTTCCTAACTGCAATTCCGTTGGAAAATTAGACCAATTCTTTCAATTAAAGCTTCGAAAATAATTTAAAGAGTTTTAAAATATCTCGCTTTTGAGGGTTTATAGTATATAAACCAGTACTTATTTAAATTAAGAAGATTGTTTGTCAGTAATGGACACGCCACTGCAAATTGCGAACGTACAACTATAACGATCATGCATACCAGGATAATCTGATCTTTAAATTCCGTCTATTCAAATAATTTTTAATAATCTTAACGTTTTATACATCAAATTGTTTAGTTTGTTTTCCTAGACTCTTGTGAATTAAGCAGCGAAATACAAGCTGCAAAGAATTCAATTTTAAGTTTGATTGAGGTAATACGCATTGAGCTCTCTATGGCTAGTGAAAAACCCGGTTGCGATTTTATTTCCCAAATCTAAAAGGTTCCAATTCAGTTTCTTGTATTTCGGAGCTTTAATATTCCCCCAAATCACTCTGAAACTTATCTTGATTAGATTTAAAAGTCATTTTTAGCCAAGTATTCTGTTCCTTTTAGTATCCCGAGAGGACAACTTTTCGACGATTTTATCTCATTAAGGGATGAGGTGCCCATTTCCGGAATTCTTTGTCATTCTTTTATCTCATAAAGAGATACTTTTTCGTTCATTTTTTTTTTCACATTGAGTATCGTGTCGTTTCTGACCGCATTATTTCATTCTAATTCAGTCTGGGAGTAAACCGAGTTTACTTTATTGTTAAACTAGCCGCCTCTGGCGACCAGCCGGTTTGCCAATATTACCGCTCGCTACAATTTTCAATTAAATATTTTAAGTGACTGGTCTCTTAATAGATTCTCAAACAAAACAATTTTAATCTTCAAATTTTGATAGTCATACCAAACTTATACTGTTGTTTAGATCGTTTCGTTCAATTTACTCTATTTATTTTGCTAATTTGTTGTCATTTCCGGTAACACTTCAACTTTAATTTAAAGTGGAAATGATGAAATTGCAATTAATATAAATATATTTTTTAATAAAACCAAGCGTTTTATTTTATTTATCATCTTTATTGCTATTTATTTATTACTATTATTATTGAATATGAGTATTGCAAACAGAATATCTCGGTATTTAAGTCTTATGTGAACTACAAAATATTTTTCATAATTTATGTAATATCTCAAAGAATAATTCAACAAAAATTTCTCAGATTTAGCATAAAATTCAGTTTTTAGTTTTGCTTTCAAAAGGATTGAAATGAAATCAATAATAATATTTTGTTCCAGCCTATAAATATATTTCAAAAATTATGAAATCTAAATTTAATACAGTAAGGTATCATATTCTGAGAAATATTCTGGACACACCAAATTTTAAATAAATGAATGAATGTTTCTATTTTCCACGATCAACTAAGACTTATTTATGAAGTTTTGAATGTTAAAAATCTAGAAAAACTCAACATTTTCATAATCTTAGGCCAATTATTCTTAGAAACCTGCGCGCTTATTGGCGTATTTTTTTTGAAACGATCGATGGAAAATCTAAAATTATCCTTTTTTTTTATTGAATAGTGATATTCAAATTTTCATAAATCAGTCAGTTTAAGTGATTGATTTAGTTGAATGGAAATTAACTCTTTTTATTTAAAATATTAGTGTTTCAAGAGCATTTTGTTATTCGTGATTTCGACAGCAGAAGCTTTATGTAAAATCAAAAATTCGTTATTTATTAGAGCATTTATTGAATTAAGTTACATAAAATATAACCATTTTTCTATTTAAACCATTTTAGTAAATCTGTTGTGTTCGTGCGTCAACAAAAATAGAATGCAGACAAAATTATTATGAAACTAAATCTTATTACATTATAGATAATATTATCAAATTTACATCAAATTATTTTCATTCAAAATTCTAGCATCGTTTTTAAACAACAAATTAAAAGTTCCAAAAATATCACTGTTGCCAATCTGAATTTCACAACTATTTAAAAAATAAAATTTATAATTATTAAAATAATCGTTTGCTACTTTTAAATAAAATATTTACGATTTATGTCGCAACAGATCTTTGTCTTACTAAAGGTTTACAAATTAGCTGTGTGGCCATGATTTGAATGGATATCCTGTTCATATTAAACAAAACTTGCCTTAAAATAAAACTTATTTATTGGATTAATAATATATAGAGTGTAAAAGATCATAAAAGAATTTTTCTTGAATTTATTTTTTAGAAAAAATAATATTTCATATTTGTTTCATTTCCTACAGACACGTGATGTAAACATTTCCTTTCATCTTTTCTCTCGCCCCAATTTTGACCAATTCTACCCATCCTAACGCATGCGCAAAAGCGCAGAGGGTTTTTGAATCCGTTGGCAAATAATATTTGCCAAGTCTTCAATGAGTTCTGTTCCGGATTATTATTTTTGCTAAAGACTTAAATTTTATTTTGTTCTTTGGTGAATCCTTCCGAATTAAATTGAATGTGTAAATTTACGTGATATAAATGACGTTAGGCTCTTAATTTGGCGCAGAATTTCCTCGTTGCCTTTTAAGCAAGAAATAAATCATCTTGAATCCATTTTTTTAAAGAACTTATACCTTCAAATAAAGATATTAATTCTAGTGAGTTCTATATTAAATTAGCAATCTTATCTTCACTCTAGTATAAAAAGGGCCTGTTTAATTCAAGAATATCGAAAAACTGAACTATCGCGAATGTTAACTGAAGCTACTCGGTTTGAAATTTATCAAGTACCAAAATTCTTCATACACGTATAGGGATCCATTCAACTTGAATATCGCGTAGATGAAAGCAAAGCAGTGGGTGAACTAGTTCTATCATTTAATTAAAAAATAAATTTACAATTTCGTGATTAAGATTTATATAATGCTTTAGATTTTACCTAACTCGATGTAATTTAACAAAATAAAAGATCTAAATTTTTATAGAAATTTGTTGTTTCGATGTAAATGAAGTTTTAAAAGAACCTGCCATCTTTAACATTGCCAGAATATTTAATTTTTGTTAAATTGTTTGTGGTCGAAAGCTAAACATGAGCACCACTGATAATTAAAGAAAATTCTACAGTCAAATTATTTTCGTACAAAACTTGAATGACGTAATTTATCCGAAAATCATCTATCGTGTGGTATTCGAAAGGAATGACCGTTCGTACATTAAGGCTGAAATGCCAATTGCAGTTCCAATTCTTTTTGTATTTTCTTCCGCTACCGACTAATAATCTATGTGGAGGCGATTGCATTATCTGTTCTCTTCATGGTATTTCATACGTTTAGATTAACCATCTGATTTCAAATGGATAAAATCCAAATTTTAATATCTTCACTTTAAAAGAAAGCGTCATAATGATATTTAAAACTTTTATAAGGATTTTTTGTATTTTAATCTTTTAGAGTTGATAAATTAAGTAACAAACAACTACGATCAAATTTTTAACTTTTCCCATGAATTGAACTGAGGGCTATAATGTCTGAAGACTGACTTCAGAGCAGTATAGTTTCAAGGATTGGATCTGGTGTCAAGACAAAAATTTCTCAAGACTCTCTCCATATTTTAATCCATTCTCGATTTTTTTTATAATAAAAACCACGATTTTATTCGAAAAGATAACTATTTTAATCACATTCTTTCACCGTAATTTTATTTTGATTGTCATTTTGAAAAATGCTGATGCAAATTAAGACTATTCTGAATTCTGACGAATTTTTCCAAGTGATTTATAGAGCCAAAAAAATTTTTTCAATCCTCTTATTTTTAATGATGCAGAAGATAATAGTGAAAATCATTGAACTCGGATCTAAAATAAGTTAAATCTCATGTTATGGATTAAATATTCTTTCTGGCGTGCATTAATAATTTCAACTGGTGACTAGATTCCGATCTCAAATCACTTGATTGCGAGTTAAAATTGCTATAACCATTTCTAAATAACCTTTGTGCAGCTTCCAAATGTGACAATATCTTAAAGTCAAAGGAAATTTTAAATCTTATAACAGGTGTTAGTTGATTTAAAATGTAACGGTTTCAAAAGGAAACGGCTGACGGCAAAATCCGTGTAGAGTCGAAATTGAATTTGATTTTCTTTAATATCAGAGGTCCCCGTCAGACATTAAAATACACAGACAACTGAATTTTATAACTTTTTTTTTTCCTTTGAAATATAATTATTTAAGAATCATATGGATAATATGTATGAATTAGTATCTCAGTTGAAAATTTAATGATCCTGTATTTGCCCTACTTCCCTTTCTTCTTTTATATATACATTACTGGCTACATTCTGATCCTGGATTGTCGCTGAAGTCCTTCCGAAGATTTGTTCAATACAATTCAGAACTCTCTGGTATACTGAATGTCCAGTTTAATGTCGGTCTCCTCCAAGCACAATTTTAATTATTTAAACTCATAAGAAGGGGTCATTGGGCTGGTATTGAAATCGTCTTCTCAAAATAATGGTCTTCGAAAGCTTCATATGTGTACCATGCTGGAAGTAGCAGTCTTTTATTCGAGAGAGAGGAAAACAGAAGAGCTGGTGAACCAAATACTTCCAGAGTTTTATCGGCTAGGTGGATTATTGACGTTAGATCATTCGTGTGAGGGCTGGATTTTCCAACTTTGATTGTTTCAGGAGACTATCTTGCAAGCGGGTGGTGGTTCAAAATGACGAAGCCAGTCTCTGGAGATTTCTTGCCTAGTTTTGATATTTGACATTTAAAATTTTCCAGCAGGTGAACTGGCATCTCTCTGAACAACCTTGCAAGCATAAGCAACAAACCAGTTTCTGAGTTTTTATTTTGATTGGTTGATTGGTTTGTCAGCGTTTTTGTCTCTAGCAGCCAAATGCGATCTTACCGATTATTCCAATGCTGCCAATTCACGAGTGTTCAATAATGGGATTTAATCAAGTATTTTCATCTCGAGCTAATAAAATTCTGCTCATCTTATTTTTAGATTCAACATTTGTATACGAAGAGAATAGGATCTATATGGTTCAACTGTTTACATAAATGAACAGACTTTAAATCTTGATTCCTGTTCATTTTTTGTGTAAAGCCTGAGTGTCAAACTTGGTGTTCTATATTATCGCCTTTACAGTATTAGAATCGAAAATCTATCGGTGAATTTCATGCAATATCTAGCACAAATCTACCCCATCTTGCTTAAACGTAAAATCATTGGTATCTTAGGCCGCGGTGGCCCGGTGTAAGGTCTCGGCTTCGGAACCGGAGGGTTTCAGGTTCGAGACCAGATTCCACCGAAGAACCGTCGTGTAAGGGGGTCTGTCGCACGTTAAATCCGTCCTGACCAAACGTCCTCCCGCTGGTGTGGTGTGGAGAGGGGGGTGCCAGCTCAGGTGTCGTCCTCGTCATCTGCCCGCGGTTCAAAATTACGAGGTCCGTCCCAAAATAGCCCTAGTGTTGCTTCAAACAGTACGTTAATATAACTAAAACTAAACATTGGTATCTTATCCAACTCGTTCCGTTATGGTTCTCATGCATAAGATCCAAAAATGCTTCTTCGTAATCTGGGAAATTTAAGACTTGCATTCACCACGATATGGTGATCTTAAGTTTTCATAGTTAGAGCATAATAAGAACGTCATTCTCTTGAACAATGTCACCCAGTCCTCTCTCGGTACTGAAAATTATACTTTTTGAAACCTGTCTATATGCATTAAAAAATTTGTATCTTAATATAATTTACAAATTTGGTATTTTGTATATGTATTTGCAATGCATTTTATGTAAAATTTGTTTCCTGTTGAGTTGTATTCAAGTTTGAACTTTAATAACTTCCCATTTACAAAGGGACATTAAAAGATTGAAATCGAATTTTGCGAAATGTTTAGTCCATTATTTCATACGTGTAATACAAATTGAAAATTTGGCCTATGAACTTTCCCTTATCATAGGCAAGAATTAAACTAGAAACCTAGTCTCGCGCAATGGCGCCAATTTTTATAGCAATTAATGCAAGCCTTCGATGCTGGTCAATACAAGATTGTAATCTTTTTAACCAGTTTAAATGTTGCTTGATTTCAAAATTTAACCTTCAGATAAACATTCTTTTATTTCAATTTATATTGTATGTGCCATTTTATCTAATTCATTATAAACTGGCAACAAACTCGAATGCCACTTTTGTTTGTAAATTTTTTCATTGTCTTGTATGTCAACAGCCTTCAGTTACATTTAATTGAATAACTTTTTAGAAATGTGCAATGCACATTGTGGATATAGTAAACTTGTTTCTATATCGCATTTGACATACTAAACTAAATCAGCAACTGTAAATATTTATTTCTATGTATTGTTGTATTAATATTTGCTTATATGAAATTAATTGTGCTAGCGCATTTGCCATTAAAATCAGTTTATGCTGTTCTAATTCTACATCTGTTAATCGCATGCCAATATTCCGTTAAGAAAATGCACACATTTATAGATAAATATTATCTAGTTTCAATATAAGCAAAACATCAATACTTTTGAGGATGAATCGTATGAATTTTGATTTTAAATGGAATCTCTTGAACATTAGTTACAAGTGCAAGATTAAAAAATTTTGGTATACTTATTTATACTAAACAGAAATTCCCCCATCGTAAAAATTCTTTATCTAAAATTGAAATTAGTTGCGCGATTTCAATATTTTAAATCTTTCGGCCTTTATGCGTAAACACGTCATTCTCTATTCTGAAAATGAATTCTTCTGCATGAATTCAGTAAATGAATTCTTCATAGAACCATTTTTACATGGATTTAAAATACCCATCCAGAATTCAGTTCGGCTAATCTGTTAATGACTTCTTTATAATGTCATAGTTTTGTGGTCCTAATTATATTTCAATTATAACTGAGAAATTTTGAAGAGAAACTCGATGCTAAATTTAGAATGATTTAATTTCTGATAAAGTCTCTTATAAGTTATATATATATTTAAAATTTTCTGTTTTATTTCAATCGCAAACTGTCGCATCAAATAAAATATTTGAACCTTTGTTTATGCTATAAGCATGTTCTTTTTGCTAAATTTTACAGTTGTGTTTAATTTATTCACCTTCAATGTAAGACTGGATATGTGTTGGATGTGTTTACAATCTTTTGTAAATATTTATTAGGAATTTAGTTTCTTTTTTGTAAGGATGCAAACTGTTTTGTCTGATTATATTGTACCTCTTCTTATACTTTGTAGCTTAGTAATGAATTTAAATCGCAATTATTTGAATTATTGTTGTTAATTTGTATAATAATCATTTGCGTGTTAAAACTTAATCGTTCAGATATTATGATTTGGTGTTTCTTTAAATGGCGATTAATAAATTATGTAAAAGCAAATCGTGTCTTCTCTGGAAGCTATTTCTCAATACTATTTGTGTTTATAATTCATTTTTAAGCTAAAATCTTCGCACCTGGATAGAAAGAGCAATGTCTAAAATTATATACTTTTTACACTGCCTTCTTATTAAACATTTTTTTTTTTTTTTTGAATTGATGAGCAGCGAATACAGCATCTTAAGGTGGAATTTTCCTATTCATATTTTAAAAGTGTTCGTAGTCTAATTCGAAAAATTGTATTATAAGAATTTTTACAGCGAAATGGACAGCTAATTGATCCTTTTTCACTGTCTCTTGATTCAGAATTATTTACATCTTTCCGCTTTAGTAAAAACGGGAAAAAATTTCAAGTTTATGAACCAATTCGTATTGAATGTTATAACAAGTTTCCTTATGAAGAACACAATATTAAATATATAAAATATGGAATATTATAATAAAATCAACATTTCTATGAAGCAATATTTGATTAAAAAGTGATAATTCAGCTACAATTTTGGATGAGAAGCATTTATTTCAATTTTGAATAAACAATAACTTTTATCCCAGCATTTGCAATCTCGAGTGCAAAACGAAATTTACACTTCATAATGTAGTTTTAATAGACCTAAAATTCAAGATGTTTGTTTAGTATTTTTTAATTTGATAAGTCAATTAGTGGTCAAGATGCATTTATTTAAAAATTGACTGATATTCGCTTTTTATCGTAATTGTATTATTTTAAGGTAAACATAAGTTTGACTCTATGTAATAAAAGACGTAATTTTCAAATTTTTATATTCCATTTGCTAAGATGTTTTTATCCTGGAAACCAGTAGGGTAATGAATCAAAGTAGTAATCTTTGAATTGAACTGATTTTCAGGTCAAATAACAAGTTTCTGCATATACTTCCATATACGTTGTATTTTCCGCCCCATTCACTGCTTTGTTAGGTAACAGGCACAGGGTTTTAATGTCATGAGAAAACATTGTTCTTGTGAACATATAACAAACGTTGGAATCTGCCAAGGTTTGTATTAATCTGCCGATTTCCGACACAGATAAACATATTTGAATTTTACAGTACAAACTGTATTCGTTTCTTAGATATGGTGAGTTAAGCTCCAGATATTTTACACTTAACACCGCAGTATAACTTCGGCTATCGGTCAAATTTCGAAAGATTACATTCAGAACTGCAGAAAATACTACCTGTTGCTACTTACCAAATGTTTTTAAGCAATACATTGTTGAGCTAATTTATCTTCTATTCTGTAGACAATATTACTAAGTGCAGGAATTGAGCTGTTTCCACAGATTCAAAACGTTCTTTACAATTCATTTGGAATAAAGAGATGAAGTCTAAAACTTCAATTTCTTATTAGATTACTTATTGCAATAATTTTGATGGCACGAATTGGCAAATGCTCATTTTCTCTGATCTTGATCTTCGTAATCAAGAATCTCCAGTCAGTCATATAAACATTGAATGGTGATATTTTGCTAATTATGAGAACTATAGTAAGTTTGATTTCTATTTGAGCTAGCAACTATATTCCAAAAGGAGGTTTAAATTATGAGCCGAATTCGTGTAGGAACTATCAAACTCGAAATGAACGGATATGTGCAACTAGAATTTCTCCTCATCCTATAACGTTAAAAAGGATGGGAAAAAATCGGTTTCAAACTATGCAAATTAATTTCTCCTCAATAACTGTCATGTTTAAAGCTTTTCGACAATTATAATAACTTAAAATCATGAATAGAAAATATTTTCTATCCTTAAAGCCTGCTATGCATTTAAATTTTTGGAATAAATTGTCTTATAAAACTCGGATCTTTACATTGAACCTAAAGATTGATACATTTTAACTTAATCACGTTGCAGGAAAACTCGAAGCAAATTTTTTTTCCACAATATTCTTCCTGCTCTAACCCCTATGGAATCAAAATAATTGAAGGATGCGATTTCCTTTTGTCCAGAGAAATAAAATCCATCTTTCGGTTAACCGACAGATTTTTAAATCTGTTTACGTTAGCTCAATATCCTAATTAACTGAGCGAAAGGGGCCAATTTTTATACGCATTACGAAACACATTGCTAAAGCCATAACAGCATATGCTTTAAATAATCGCAGCTCTTTGATTTATATTGTAATGGAACATTCTTAATGATAAGTCCATATTAAATGTCAAAAAAATTCATGTCCATTTTGTATTAAAATTCCTTTATTATGCTTTTTTTCCCGGGGATGAGGGGCAGTAATTGAAGTTTATTTTATCAATCAAATTGAAATTGGGCATTTCAAATCTGGATGCAATTTCTTATTAGGAATTTTATAAGATATGTTTAACATTATTAAAGTTTTATATAAACAGACAAAAGATATTTCAATTTTTAGATTTTCTTGCCTTCTAACCATGAATCTAAATGCTTCGCTTATCTGAAATATTCAAGTCAGAACCATATGCTCCCGTATATTGTTCAAATAAGAGAAATAGGGAAATATCAGCATTTTTTTTGAAAAACAAAATCCAGGAATAACATTCAGAATTTTATGGCATACCTTCTAAGGAAATAATAGAAAATGAACGGAAAGACGGTTTGGATCAAAATGTATAGATACTGCTTCAAAGACGCTGGATTTAGACAATTTTCTGTAGCTTTAATCTCTCCTGACTTATGGTTTATAAATGTGGAATCTTTTTAACTCTTTGCACGCGGAAAAGTAATTCGATGCATAATTTACCTAATACAAAGGCCTGTTTATTTTTCCGAAAAATAAAATAATTATTTTAAGCTTTAGAATAATTTTTAAGGGAAACTCATCTTTTTACTCTTCTGTAGAAGTTTTTAGTTATCAAAATTGAAAAATAAAATGTCCAAAGGATGTTCTCTCTTGAATGTTGAATGAGAGGCACCATCCGAGTGCAACGCATTAAAATTTTCTTTTGCTTCTCGACATGTTTGAATTCTCAATTATAGAAATAATAATATATGCTTGTTACCAATGATACAATATTTTTCAGAACATAGTTCTTAATCAACTTGATTTTAATTTTTAAACGCAGAAGCCGTACTAAATTCCTTTATAATTTAATATATTTCACAATTCATTATTTTAATACTAAACAAAAAAATCAAATTTAAAAGAGCGTAAGATGTTGAAAAAAATGAATATCAAAAAAAGTTTTTTAATTGTTTCTAGAGATTGCAAATTATTATCAAAATACTAGTTTTATATCAATATTTAACTCTCTTACGACTATTAAAATATCTATATTTATATAAAAAATTTTAATTTAACAACCTATGACATTTATTCTCTTTTTAATGGTATTTGATAAGGAAGATGACATTAAATTGTATGTTTCCAGAGGGAACTAAATGCAGAGAAGAAAGTCAAATAAAAACAAACGCACAACCCAACAGTTTAGAAAAACTGAAAACCCTTGATAACGTTTGGAATTCAGTGCCGTATTTATATAGTTTTTAAGATATAAATCAGAAATATGAAGTAGAAAATGGAAATATTTTTTCCAGAATTTGGATACGGGTCATTTTATTCTTTTAAGTTATTTCATTTTATTCTGCTAGAAAAGTCTTGCTTTTCAGATCAGTCGATAAAAGGAAAAACCATATTGTTAGAAAAACATTGACGAAACTGGTTCAGTCAATAAATACGTCTGTCGAAGTATGTTATAGTTATCTATATTATTATGTCTAGAGAAAGTTTTGGAAAAGTTGTTTGCAGTGATACAGTTTTGCTTGTCAGTTATTCTGATGTTCGATTAGAATGTAATGCTTAGTCTAGATTATTTTTATTATTTAACTAAAAATCAAATCATGTTCAAAAATGTGAGGTAATTCCATATTTCGAATAAAAATCTTTGTTTGAAAAATGCGAAGTTTAGTATATTGAATGTCATTATCACTTCATGTTTATTGCTTGACAAAAAGATTATTGCAATCTTTTCTGAGATGCCAGATTCGTTCATTGTTATTTAGAAGATTTGGTGCTAAAATATGTAATGAAGTTATTAGAATCTATTGATTCAAATGTCAAAAATTACTTTAACGTTTTGAAGTACCTAGGGTTCTCATAAGAAGAAATAAAAATTTAACTGTTCTGAATAGCATGTACTATCTATTTATATGGCTAAAGAAACTGATACTTAAATAATCCCCTTGTATGCTGCAACATTCTTTTCTACGGCATACAAAATTCTGATTCGAAAACTTGGTAGATTTTTTTAGAAATATTAGAACATAACATTTAATGTCTTTATTTTTTAAATATATTGTTGGACTAACCCATCTTGACCTAAAATATAAACCCAGATGAAAGGACAATACATATGATTTAAGTTATTTAAACCGACAGATTCAACTGCAGTGTTTCGAAGAAATATCTTTCTCGCTTTTTTTCCCCTCACTGATTTAAGCGCATCTAACAAATTTTAAATGGTTTGTCCAATAAATACTTTATTTTAGATTCTTCTATTATAACAATAATTTTGAATTCAATGTTTGGATATTTTAAGTTTCAGATTAAGTAATCTTTACATATATGCACCAAAATGTGCCGTTTATCCAAAAGTTTTGGATTAATCGCTTCTAAATTATAATTTTTAAATTAGTTAAATATTGTTAATTTTGACCCTACAATCTCTTGAATATAATTATGGAAAACTGCATGATACGAATATGCATGTATTTCGATATTCTGTTCTTTATATATAATATAGAACAAGCAGATGCAGGTGGAGCGTCTTGTGCAATGATTAGTATTCTCTACATATATTTGAAAGCATTGTTTGCTTTATCAGAACTTGTCATGTTAGATAAAATTATTAATCAATATGAATATATCTTTTGGCGTCTTATTCAAATGAAATGAGACTTCTCAAATACACCATTATAAATACTTTTACAGATTGTAAACTGTTTAGAAAATCCTCAATTTAAGGTAATTGGAAAGGTTCATGGATCCTGATTCTGTTTATCCTTCGATGATAAAGATGATCCCTAAAAGTTATGTTTATCTTAATAATTGTCCTTTCTTAAGATACATGATTAAATTTTTCTTACTTTTTTTAAGTGTTTGCTGTACGAAAGTTATATTTAGATAATTTTAAATGCAGTTCTAGATTTTAATTCTAAGAAGATAATTAAGTGTGTTTATACACAATGGCACATTCATAAGTTGAATCTCGTATAAATATAATATAGTCTTTCAATTTTTAGATGCATTGCAATTATTTTTGCAATATAACAATTTATAAAATGACTTTGAAGCAAAGTTTTGCATCGAAATTGGATTTAAATTTAATGCATTGAAGTTTGGACTTAAAAGGAGAGGGTTAGTTTTTAGTTAGTTTAGTTTATATTAACGTCCCGTTTGAAGCAACACTAGGGCTATTTTGGGACGGACCTCGTCATTTTGAACCGCTGTCAGATGACGAGGACGACACCTGAGCTGGCACCCCCCTCTCCACACCACACCACACCAGCGGGAGAACGTTTGGTCAGGACGGATTTAACGTGCAACAGACCCCCTTACACGACGGTTCTTCGGTGGAATCGGGTCTCGAACCCGAAACCCTCCGGTTCCGAAGCTGAGACCTTACCACCAGGCCACCGCGGCCCCTTAAAAGGAGAGGGTGTGCTCTTTCTAAGACATTCTCCCAGAAAAAAAAACCTTCCGTTGCATTGGCGTACAACAGTTGCGATCTGTTAACATTTGGAGTGATCGAAGCATTTTTACTGAATCTATCGTGTGATCTTTGCCGAGTTTTCTGGCAATTAATCTCTGGCATGCGGTTAATAGTATCCGAAAATTGAATTTGTGCTTTTTCATCCTATTGAAACCAAAATTTGGCAAAGAACTAAAATAGTAAACACAAAATCACATACCAAATTTGATATTTAAGTCCATTGTATTTTTGAGCTATCATATATTTACATATTTCTAAAAGCACAGGCCGATAGACAGTCAAACCATAGTTGGATTTGGCTCATAATTTGACAGGTGTCTACCCCATAGATTTTAAATCTGTGTACTTAATTTTAGTCATCTAAGAATTTTCGTTTCGTACTTAGCATATTGACTTGTATTCAAACAGACGAACAGACAGAATTCCTCAGAATAGATTTTGTTCAAAATTTAATATGAATGTACAGATTTGATTTAAAGACCAAATATCAAATGTCCTCTGTTTAGCTCAAAATGTCTTTATCTTTGTCGCAGACATCCAGACATTTCCCAAATACATGTTTTTCGAACTCATATAAGTCTAAGATATGGAGTTCTCGAGTTCAAACTGTTTGAAGATTAGAATATTTTTCTCTATATTCCGTATAAGAGAAAAAAAATGAAAATGTTCTTAATCTTGATCAGTATTTTTCGTCAAAATTTTTCTTCAAGATTCAGATTCTATCGCATTACTTAGGATCACTATGGTTCTGGCCCTCGTTTTCAGCATTTAGTCATTAAAAATATACCTATCATAGAATGTTTGTTGTGCTGGGTTATCGAAATACAGTAAATATTTAACTGTAGCTTTTCTTTTCTTTTTAATGATGAAAGGATTATTAGGAAAGGAACGACTATAAAGCTTCTTCAAATGAAATAAATTATCAAGTTTTATTTTTTTTTAGAGGAAGGGGTTCATAATAAAAAAGGATCGTGAAAGTAATTTTCATTTTTTATCATGTCAGAACATGATGTAGTTTCGATTTCTGGGTTTTGAACCTTCAAAATGCATGGGTAGAAAATTGGCAATTTATCGCTTTTGCGGTATCAATTTTTCGCTTTTAAGGTTGATAATGATAAAGAAGATTGTCACATTGGGTGGATTATCGTCCACAAAAAGTTACAACTTGGCGCGAATGTCCGCCATGTACCCGATTTTCCTGTTTGGCCAGTAAAGTACAGGGTCGTAAAAAGTGATCGCCCAGAGAAGCGCAGAGAAGAAAATAGGAATGAATGCGAAATAACGAGGGGAAGTGTCAAAAATCATTACACAATTTTTTACAAACTTCATTTTTACTATCTGGGAAAAAAGTTGGGGTACTGGAACGATTTTTAAGATCCGCTTGAAAAAAAAAATTATCTTTTCTAAAATTTGACTATTGCGCACTACAATGGTCACGTGATCATTTCTAACCAGTTTAAACCGGATTATCGCGAGAAAAAAAATAAAGTTTTGGAGCTCGAACAATTATGATAGGGACTATCGCTTTATAAATATCGACTCATGCGTCATCTGATAATTACGTGATGCTTTCAGACCAGTTTTAACTGAGTGTTGACTTAAATTAAGACAAGCAATGACTTAATAAATAATCTTCTTACCTGATAACATGAAATTTGCGTGATTAATATTTGAAAAAAATCAGTAAATGTCTTAAAATCTGCAATCTTAATGTAGTGGATCATGAGATTCGGACTTACACTACCTATCTTCACTCTTAAGTCATCAGGTAATTTAGTTTATGAGTTGACGCTTTTCTTTCTGAATCGTTACAGATGATACAGCGAACTTATAACCTTTTGATCTTTTACGCCCATGCAGATCTCGATTATTATTCGATTTCCCTAATACTCTCCTTCCTTCCTTCTTTCATTCTAGTGGAAATGTTCATCTTTCGATTCCTTAGGAAACAATCCATGAGATGGCATTAATATCTCATTTTCCACACACATAAAAAGGGCCGCGGTGGCCTGGTGGTAAGGTCTCGGCTTCGGAACCAGAGGGTTTCATGTTCGAGACCCGATTCCACCGAAGAACCGTCGTGTAAGGGGGTCTGTTGCACGTTAAATCCGTCCTGACCAAACGTCCTCCCGCTGGTGTGGTGTGGAGAGGGGGGTGCCAGCTCAGGTGTCGTCCCCGTCATCTGACAGTGGTTCAAAATTACGAGGTCCGTCCCAAAATAGCCCTAGTGTTGCTTCAAACGGGACGTTAATATAACTAAACTCCACACACATAAAAAAACATTGAACTTTCTTGCTCGAAGCCTTACGATTATTTTGATATAATTGATTGAATCGCCGATGGCTGCTTTTTTTTTAATTGGCTCCATGAATTTTATTTTTAAGCAAGTGAATTTCCACCAAATATTATTTCGAATAAAAAAACTCTAACAAGATCCTTGAGATGTAAAATTCAAACGCTTCAATAACATGAATTTAATTCCTCTGGAGTACTGCTAAAGGAACAAAATTGTGCTTTTAATTATTTGTTTTCTATATTATCGTTGAATTTGATTTACAGCCTTTAACAGTCTGATTTTATTACATCTCAAGGTATTTAATTAAATTTTTAAACAGAAAGAAGATCTTTCAAAGATCTTTAAATTTCAAATAATTGAATACTTTATATATTGTGAATAGTTTCAAAAAATAAATGTGCAAATAATTTTGTTCGTTTTTTTGTATTTTGAATAAATATTTCGAATAATTATTAATATATTAGAAAATATTCCATGCGGAATAATAAATATATATAGAACTTTCAATAAGACAAAAAAGAACTTATTCAAATTAAACGCTGGGTTACTTTAATATTTCATACGTTATTTGGTAATAAATAGTGAAAAACGTTAGTAAATGTTTTAATATTCGAAGAGTTGTTTGGCATTTAGTAAATAATTAGATAGAAATTTCAAAAGGGACGCTTTTTCTTATGAAAGAAGTTATAACGAGATAAAGTAATACTCATTCTGCTCCATCATGTTAAAAACATCTATTTAAAATGTGCTCTCATGTATGAATTTCTAAACTCTCATTTCATTTTTTACTTTAGGCTGATTTATCTCGTTTCGTATACAAGCGCGAATTCAAAAGATGAATTAATTTTTGAAGCGGTAGATATGAATTTATTATCACTGAATAGTTCGAAATAATTGGCATTTCTGCAATTCGGTTTTAAAATTTGATACATAATTTGCTCAAAAATATATTGCTTCTTTTTTTCAATGACGCAGTAAATGTTGAAAATTTTATTTTCTATTTTCTAACGTCCTACGCAAGTTACTCTGCAAAGGAAAAATACCTTTTTATGCATAATTATTACAGTTTGAGATGCAAGATTTGAAAGAAAAAAAACTATGATGCATATATTTTTAAATTTTTGTTTGTGTTTTCAATTTTTTTATACAAACAATTAAAAATATATTGGTAATATATCAAAAGTGTTTTAAAAATGGGAAGACATGGTTTTTCCTTTACACTGAAAAGAAATATAAAGCAATAACGCTTTAGTTTAAAAATTTCAAAAATGACTTGTTTCAAATTTTGTAAATAGCCTTAAAAATGTATTAACCAGTTTCTGGACATAAGCAGCATTTTTTTTACAATTTTTAAATAATCAGTTTCAGCTGGGGAAAAAAGTAGAATAATATTTTAAGTTTTTTTTTAATGATAATGCAATTAAAATAACTGTAAAACTCTTAATATGAAAACAATGTTTATTCTGTGGTTTAGTAACTGCAGAATATTTTAAGAAATTATAACATCAAATTAAACAAAGTATATTCAATTGATTTTAATTTATGAAGATCAGTTTACGAACGAATAATAAAATGTGAGGATATAACATTTAAAGATGTAAAATAGCACTAAAATACAAGTTATACGGATGTTAAAATGAATGTAGCTTCTCAAAGATCGAACTTTGAAACAAAATTCAAATGTTTCTATAATGAAACCTGTTCAGAAATTAAGAATAATGAATAAAAATATATTCGACTTTTTTTTTACCGTAAATAGAGTTTTTAACGTTACCAATCTTCAAATGATCGAATTTACTGAACTTTTAGTCTAGAAAACTCTGAAGTTCAGAGGCAATAACATGAGGAAAAGGCAAAATATAATTTTTTAATTACAATTTCTTAAACGAATAAAAAAAAGTAAATATAAAATATTTACAAAGAGGAAACTTTGATGAATAAGAAAATGTTAGCAATGCATTTTATTACTTTTCATAAAATGAATTCATTCATAGCCACTACTTTCTACTTTCAGCTATAAGCATAACCGTTTTTTCCACTGAAATGAATTTATTTCATTCAATATAACACTGAATATACAGTGGTGACCAAAGGTGTGGACATTTTTTTAAAGTTTCATGTTTTTCAACTTTGCGTGCTTGTAGAATATATTTATTTTTACTTAAATACAAATGTTTAGATATCAAATTGAAGGTAATTCAATGTAAAATTTAATAAAAAAACAGTATTACGATATCTGTATTACAAAAAAAAGTTACGCTCATTTAAGTAGAACAAAAAACATGAATCAAAACACAAATCGTTTTGAATAATGACGTGTTTTGTAATAAAAGCATACTAGCTAATCGCAAACACTGTTCTGAGGACCCATCAAATGTCTGTAACTATAATTTAGGTTATTTGGATGGTAAAAGAGTTATTGTTGTGGAAATATTTTGCGGAATGATGCATACTAGTGCAATTAAACAGAGTATTGCTGTTTTTGAATATTTTCAGTCCTTTTTTTTAATTTAACTAATTTTAAACAACACCAACATGAAGAACTGATTGGACATCTACAAAAAAAAGCCGAATTGTCATATTGAGAGAGAATGGCCTCTCTTATGCTGAAATTGCAAGACAAGTTGGTGGTTCAGTGACTTGTTCTGGTGTACGAAAGTTCTGTTTACGTTATGAAAAAATGAAATTAGTGGAAAATAAGGCCAAATCAGGCAGAAAAAAAAATGCCCAATTGCTACTGCCGATAGAAAAATTAAACGGCTATGCCTTCAAGATAGAAAAATTTCATCGGATGCCATTAGATGTGAAATGAATGCAGCGGATATTGCAGTAAGTTCAAGAACAAAAAGAAGAAGGTTATCAGGATTTGGACTACAAGCTAGAATTCCAAGGAAAAATCCATATTTAAATCAAAAGCAACTCGAAAAACGAGTTAAGTGGGCAAAAGAACACATTAAATGGTCAGAAAATCAATGGAAGCAAGTAATCTGGAGCGATGAGACTAAAATATCGCTCTTTGGTATTGATGGTAGAAAATACGTGAGACGTAGAGTAGGTGAAGCGCTTCATCCTGATTGCATTGAAGCATCTATAAAAACAACAACAAATGTCATGATTTGGGTATGTATGTCTTCAGATAGTGTGGGTCGAATTCAAGTGATTGATGGCATCCTGAATATCAAAAAATACATCGAAATTGTTCTGGAACCAAAATTGATACCGTCCATCAGGGATTTCTTCCCCAACAAGGCACCATTTATTTTTCAGCAGGATTCAGCTCCATGCCACACAGCAAAAGTATGCAAAGCCCTGATCTCAATCCAATTGAAAATTTGTGGTGGCGTTTGAAAATTCTTGTACGAAAAAAATGTCCATCCAATAAAAGGTAACTTATTGAATCTATAATTGATTCTTGGCATCATCTGATTACGAAAGAGGAACTCCAAACACTCGTTCACTCGATGAAAAGACGCTGTGAAGCTGTCTTAAAAAATAAGGGCTATCCTATTAAGTATTGATTGTGTAAGTATCACTTTAAAAAAATGCAAATCTTAGATAGATCTTACTAAAATGAGCGCAACTTTTTTTTGTAATGCAGATATTGTAATACTGTTTTTGTTATTAATTTTTACATTAAATTACCTTTAATTTGATATATAAACATTTGTATTTAAGTGAAAATTAATATATTCTACAAGCACGCAAAATTGAAAAACATGAAACTTTCAAAAAATGTCCACACTTTTAGCCACCACTGTAGTTTATTTTTATAAATGACAATGTATTCAATGTTTTCACACTTAGCTGAATTTTCTTTCCATTTACCCCATTGTTTTTCTAGTAAGAAGGTACGGATATCCTAATCAAGAAGTTCCCAGGGAGTTTCACTCCCCTTAAAATTTATCTTCTCCTTTTCACTTCACTTGTTTATTCTCTCCTTCGACGGTAAATAAGCGAGCTTCCCCTGGTGGTTCTGTTTGCTTTCTGCTTCTCATTGACAGTCAAAAACCCCAAGTGTTAGCCTTGTGCGGTGCCGCATTTAGATAGGTGGTATTCTGTTGGTCTTCATTGCATAAATTCATCTGATCGCTATCCACCTAAGTGGTTAGTTTGCAAGGGATAAAGCGAAGGGGTCATTTCTTGGGCTTGGTGTTAAGGACGATTATTGTCTTCCGAAATAATTATGAACGTATTGATTAGAACTGATTCAAGATTGATTATCACCAAAGCCGGCAACTGCATTTTCTTGTTGGGCTCCGTAGAGTTGGTGCCGACGGGTCCGAATGTTATATTACATCATATGGGCTCCAATAAAAAAAAAGATCTGCCTTCAATGGGCATAAAGTTCCGGAATCCTCTACAAACTTCGAACATATTGGTAAGTTATTTTTTTTTTTTTTTTACTATGAACCAGAAAAATGTTGTAGGTTTATTTCATGAGCTAAGAAAACAGCAGTCATCTACAAGTGGTTTGAATTCTAACCGACGGTCCTTTACTCTATATGAATGTATACGTACGGAACATAGGCGTAATAGAAAAAAATAGCATTAAGCTGAACATTAAAATTTTAACTGTCTCCCAGTTTGATAATATTGTCACGCTAATTTTAACTTATGATTTTTTTTCAAATCTTTTTGAAAAATATTTATTTGTATTTAAAAATTCTTAATATCTTAAATATTTTTTAATATTATCTTTTCAAGTTATCACAGTTTTTTGAAATTTTTTTTATGAATTGTATTTAGTAGCTATTTTATGGTTCTGAAAAATTGAAATATTTATTTCTACCATTTGTTTATATCATACCGTATATGTGGCGTAGTATGGGTTTTGCTCCATTAATCTTCATTCACTTAAAAAATCAATTATTGGCTATTCAGCTATCCCAAGTTCTTTTAAGAAATGATTCTTCTTTCAATGTAATTTTAAATTGTAAGCGACTTTGACAGCAAAATGATAATAATAAAACTCTTTCTGCAAAATGCATATTTAAATTATTGATCTCAATTATTTATTTCCAGAAAAATTATACAAAAAAAGCGATTCGCGTTATAAAGTACTGCTTAAAAACATTTTTTTTTTTAGTTTATTTATATGGCAAGCTTTATTTGTATTTTTGAGTTTGTTTCTATAAATTATGTCTGCTTAGTAAAAAGCATTTATTTGTTTTTACAGCTCTTGAAAAATGTGACTCTCTGTTAATAAACGACATAGTTGCAGTTATTATATCTTTGTGGGAGAAATAGTCAAATTCACGTTTTTAAAAATTGTATATATATTCTCGAAATTAAATTCAATAACAGCTAAAACATAACTTTATTCTCTGAAATTCTAAATATTCTTAGTCTTAAAAACATAAAAACGTCTTTTTTTTACAAAAATATCTTATTAAAACAACACATTACTGAAAAATTGGCCAAATTATCTGTTTTCTTAACTTATTTCATTCCTCATACATTTTTACTCGTTTTGTGTGAATTTCAAATCTATACAGTTAATATTTCAGATTTTTACTTACGATGACAAATGCAAATAAATACATTTCCTCATGTTTTAAAAATGCTGATGCTTTTTCCTGTTCAATGCAGAGTTTTCAATTTATTTGTACTTATTTATCATAATGCATGCCGTAAGTCTATGAAAGCTATAAACATTTGGCGGTTTAATTTCCTTTATATAGAATATATTAAATGGCATAGTGCTAAATTTTCTCATTTTTCACTACGTTTGAGAGCAAATATTTTATATTAACCCTTTAAAGGGCCAATTTTTTCTGCTCATGGTGTATTAAAATAATTTTAGGATTGAGTTTGCGTTAAGAAAATGAATTCATTTAGCTTATTAGATAAATTAAATTATTAATTATTTTTGTTAATTAATAATTAAGTAAAAGTCAAGGCACGTCAATTTCTGTGAGATAAGGAGCTGAAGCATCCAAGCTTCTGTCTTATTGAAAAAATTGTGGGAACATTTGCTAACCTACATAATCCCATATAAAGATTGAATTTGGTGGGAAGCATACTTCCCACGGCCCTAGAAAGGGTTAACTTTAATAATAGATTCATCTTCAAATGTAGACACATTTTATAAAATATATATTTTGATAATCTTCAAATATAATTGGCAGTTTTAATACCTAAACTTGAAAAAAAAATACTAGGAATTTTTTTTAAAAATTTAAAGAGGTCGATCAAAAATTTTATATCCTGTGATGATTTTATTTAAATTTTAAATTATAATACAATTATAATATTTTCAGTAATATTTAAAACAAAACATTTATTTGGAACATTATGTGTTCCTCTTCAGATATCGTTATTTTAAAACGATAAAACAAATTTGTGTGTTATTGCAAATATTTTTTCTGCTTAAAAACAATTCGGCTATGTTTCTGAAATGTATGCAGTAAAACATCCCTACATATAAGATAGGTTTCCCCAAAAATATTTACCTTAAATTTCGATGTATGCGATTCCTTTCCTTAAATCTATCCTATATTCCTGAAAATAAAATTTTTTTTCTTTTTTATCGATTATGATTGAATGACGAATAGGAATAGATTTACTTTACTGCGGTCTGCGGAGAATAGGATTTCCTGCATCCAAAACCAAGGAAAACAGGAAAAGGATGATATTTCCAATTCATCCACCCCACCCCCCTCGCCAAGCACACACAAATGGCGTTCTATCCCTTCGAAGATATTTAAATGATATAAAATAGGATTTCAACTTTTATTCCAACTATTGCTTCCCAAACAGCTTGTTTCCATTTTTATTCGATTCAAAGGGTCAACTATTTGCCTCAAGATTTTTTAAAAGAAATTTTTGAGTAGAAAAAACGCATTGAAGAGTATTGTTTACCTTGGGGAGAGGGAAGAAAATGTAGAAAATAAAAGGAATTATATTTTTTATTTAATTTTTATTTAACAAAATGTCCTTCAACCAGTTTGACAAATTTAGTTATGTTCTTTAGCTATTTTTTAAAGCTAAAATGTTTTTAGTAATGAAATTTTTTTACGAGATGAATCTCAAATTGCAAACTTTTCCTTCCCCCGCACAAAAAAGAAAATTACATCCACTTAATTCAGAAATTCTCAACCTGTAGGGCGCCCCCCCTAAGGGCGGGGCGAGCACACTAGAGGGGGGGGCTCTAGAATATCCAAGAGAAAATATTATTTAAAAATATTGATTAACTGACTGAAAGGAAAACACACATAGACATGGAAAACAAAATACATTTCGATATATATAATAACCTATTAAAGTAAAACAACTTAATAAATCAAAACTTACTTAATCAAAACATACTAAATTAAAATAAATTTAATAATTATTAGTGACTTCCCTGGGCCTGTCTTGCAGAGCAAAGTTTTGAGGATGGAGATGAAAATTATGTTAATTAAAGGAGATGAAATTAAAGGAGATGAAAATTATGTTTGAAAACTGGGCTACGAATACTGAAAGGTTGAGAAACGCTGACTTAATTGTTTTTTACTTTCAGATTGATAAACAAATTATTTTAACAAATCCAATAAAAAATATTCCCTGTAACTTTACAAAATAATACGATAAGTCAATATTGATAAGTACGAATGTGTGTGTTAGCACTCTACAAGCTAGACTGTGTGACCTGCGGCTACCAAATTCGGCACAAGCATATATTGGAGGATGGGAATGTGCACCTCGAAAAATTTTTTTTGAAATTTTAATTAATCAAAAATTAAGCTGTATTTTGGCATTTTTTCGCCATAACTTCCAAAAATAGTACTGTAAAATTAAAGAAAAACACGTAATTTTTAATAAAATAGCACTAGATATCGAACAACTAAACGAAATAAAATGTAATGGTAATGAATAATTTGCTGGTACCGACAAAATGGTGTTACTTGTACCAAGCCAGAAACAGGCTTTCAAATATCAACCAGCTTTATGCTTAATAAATGATATTAATTTTCCGTCATTTTAAAGTAATTCCGGTCATTACTTTGCTTGTTCCGGCGTCCTGGCATAGGGGTAGCGCGTCTTCAGCATGTTGTGGGCGTCCTGGTTCGGGCTTGGTTGTTCTTTAGTGTTCTATCTGCGAGGTGTGCGAATGTGCCCCCTGTAAAAAGAGGTTGTGAAAGCGAATGTGACGCATGAAGTAACTAAGTTATAGTCTTGGCCCTAGTTGGCGCTACTGAACAAACAAGAGACTCTCACTCTGCTTAAATCGCTGACAGATCTGTCAGCTGTCTTGTAAAGTGCCATAAGTAACAAGAACAACAAAAACTTTACTTGTATTATTTATTTATTTTGCTATTTTTCTCACCGAATTTTTAGCTACTATTATGTAAAGTTAAAAACTGTTCGATTTTACTATTGCAAGATAGAAGAAATGTATTAAGCAGTGTGCTAGAATTAAAAAAAGCGAGGAAATGATATGGAAGAAAAAGAGTATTTTTGCGGCATAAAAATGAAAATTATTCTACAATGATGAAAAGAGAGTTTCTGTCAATTATGAAAACAGTTACTTGTAAAACAGCAAATTATGTTATGAAAGTTACTGTTAGAAAAAGTCATTTTATAAAGGTAAATTTTTCAAAATTATTTATATGCTTTTAAAATTAATGAGAAAAATATGAAAAGGGGGCTAAAATATCTCATTTGGCATCGTGTAATTCATAGTTTATTTTTAGAGTAAAAAAATGTTGTTGTTATAAATAAAATGTTTATGTTGCTGTAAATAAAATGTATTTGGACTTTTTTTTCCCCTAGTTTTTATTGGAATATATTTACTGTTTCAATTTGTTTTATCTTCGAATTACTTGGGTTTGAATAATCTTAATAATGTTTGAAAAGTACTTCGAATTACTTGGGTTAAATGTTACTTCGAATTACTTGAGTTTGAATAATCTTAATAATGTTTAAAAATTATTCGATCTCAAACATTGTTAATAAATCGATTGTTTTTACTTAAAATTATAAAATTAATTTGAAAAAAATCTGAAATCGTAGCCTAGATTTCTTTTTAAGGTATGCTTTCAATCAACAAATTTGATGCTTTGCAGGTTATCATTTGGTAAAATATATTTTCTCATTTTGTATTCAGATTCAGGAATAAAGAATAAAGAGATAATTTAATTTTTCAAGAAATATCCGTAAAAAACTAAATTTTAAAAGCCTGCAATACCAGTTGCGACATTTTTTTTTTAAATTTGGGTTTTGCATTCTTAATGCGGCGTTTTAATGTGCCTGCTTTTTATTTTTATGATATTTTTGTGGTCCAGTTAATAATGGTGATCTAACTGTAATTGTAATGATACTTAATAACTGTGAGCAGTTTGTTTAAGCACCTGATTTTCTTTTTTACAATGTTATTTAAACTTATTTTATACTCTACAATAGATATATGAAAGTGTGGTTTTTAAAAATACTTTTTGTTGCTATTTACTTTTTTGACTATAATTTATGTCATAATTCATTATTGCGAATTTTGGCCGGAGTCACCATTTGAAATACCAACAAAGAGTGCTGGTATTTCGGATAGCGCTCTTGGTCAAAGGACCAACAACAGGCTGAGTAGACGCTAGAGGAAATAGTGTGTAGTCACGAAGGAAGATTCTCACTAATGGTGAGGCATTGAAGTTTGCCATACCATAAGATGATGTCTGAACTTAAAGTCATTTTCTTATAAATCTGAATTATAATCCATTATATAGATTAAAACTTGATTGTTTCAGTATCAAGTCACTTTTAACAGTGTTGTATTCTACGCTTCTGTTTACAAAAATATTGTTACAAACCTGCAATTCGGCTTCCCAGCATGGTTTGTTCCATCAACAGAAAGACTGTTTCAAAGTCATCGGTATTAGACGGAGTCCGGGGGCGCGTCGGAGGTCCCAAAGTTTGGCGACAAACTTGGCGACTATTTGGCGACTTGGCGACGAATTTGCGACTTTGGCGCCAAAATAGATAATACCCGAAACTTCGAGAATTTTCCCGATCCATCCAGTAGGAACCGAGATACGCCTCGAACGTTCCTGATTGGTTGAGACTCTCCTAGCCCCGCCTCCTGAGACCTATAAAAGGGGCTGCAGCTGCCAGTAGACTCCCACTCCACTCCAGACTAGATGAAGTAGCCGAGCCCAACAGCTGTTGCCGACCGGAGATGGTGCCCTGCGGGCGCCGGCGCTCCAAACAATATTCCTTGTGTCCTTGTGAGACGGAGTGAAACAGTAGGAATCGAGAGTCGGAGTCGTCGAAGTAGTAGTCGAGAGTCGTAGTCGGAATCGACGGAGTCAAGCTCGTGCTGAACTGAGCTGTGCTCTACTGTCTGCATAGATTCTGGTTGTATGCTACACGTCTCGGCTGAAGATAGTCGTCTCTGTGCTGTATATAGCTGTCGCTTTTGTGCTGTCCTGTGTGTCTTCGTGTAAATAAACGTCGTTGTTTTTATTCTACTGCTGATTGAACGTTCTCCACACCATATAACTTCCACTATCCAAACGAACCCCGGGAAAATTTCCTAACAATATATAGACTTCAGAAATGCTTTTACGGGGATAAAGAATCGAGTACACCATTAGTGCCTCGGTTTAAGAAATGGATGGATACTATTGTCGAATTTTTATTCAATATTGTTTCTCTAAAAAAACGTTTTTAAAGACCGTTAATTCAATCAACCGGTCATCTTCAGTTTGATGAAATTTTCAGTTTCTTTGTATAATTTTCTTCAAAAATATTTGATTCATTAGGTTTTGTCTTCAATTTTCGAAATTCAACACCTAAAAGGAATATAAAAACGCCTTTTCGTGAACTATAGTTTGGGGAAATGATGGTACAAATAATTCTCTTTCTAATATAGTAACAACATAACATTATATAAAATAGATTAGTAGGGAAATTTAAATTATCCGATTGGTCATACTTTACGAGAAAGCACTTATTACCAAGTGTTACCAATAGTAATAGTTACCAATAGTAAAAGAGGCAGCACATACTTTTTAAATATGAAACAGCAACCTAATCGTATTAATGTTGAAAAAAGTGCTTTTATGCCAACATGTATCATATGAAATATCTAATTCTGTTATTAAAAAGTATTTTATATAGATATTAAAAATGTTGGAATTAAATGCTCTTGGGAATACAATGCTCTGAGAAAATAAGTTCCAACGATGATAAAGTTTAGCTCAAAAAATTAAAGCTTGAGAACGAAGCTTGAAATTAAATAAAAGCTTTGTTATTGAAGATAAAAACCAAAGATATTAACTTAAATAACATCCAAAAATGAGTAAGCATCGGGCATAAATCAATCATAAGTAAGGATATGGATACGGGAAAAAAATGTTTAACGTGCATTCAATTTGATGATAAATACTATCCAATGAAATGCGAAACATTTTAATGCTAAAGACTAAAAAAAATTCCTTGAGAAACTTTAACAGCCACAATTGTTTTAATAAACTGTATAAATGTTTCCATATTATCATATTAGCAGTCAAAAATCATGAACCATGAAATGTATTTTTGACGAAATATTGAACATATCTGAGTCGGAGCAATCAAGTGTGAGGTTTAGGAAACTCATCTAAAAGGCTTTTATGAATATACAAAATTAAAATTTTAACAGATAATTTGACATTTATAGCAGATTTATAATTTTTTTAGATAAATCGCTCTTTTATTTCGACTTCACAATTTTTGCTACATTGTATACCAATGTATTCTGATATTTTCTGAAAAACAGATAAAATGGACCGACATGTGCAATGATACATTTTCTGATTCTTAATTAATTAATGTGGAAAATGCTACTCTTCAAAAAAAGAAAATAGATGTGGCACTTTTAAAAGCAAATAAATGCATCGCTATCAAATATTAACCTTTTAGATGAGTATAAACACAATAAAATAAAAACTTCAGAATAATTTCTTGTCGAATAGACGAAATGCGAATAGATTCATCTCCCAGGTTCCTATTCCTCTTTGAAAATAAAAATGCAAATAAATACAATGAAGAATGGTTAAATAAAAAAAGTAATCCTTACGAAAACGTCTGAAAATATTTCCCCAGTTATCATACGATGACAAAATAAAGCAAGAATTCGTCTTCTTTAAAAGAAACACCGAATATATGTTTATTAATAATAAAGGAGAATGTGTGTGTTGGCGCTCTCCTGAGTATACGATTGATCTCAACTACGACATTTAGTAAAAACTTATTTTAAGGATGGAATATGCTCCTCGTAAATATTTTCTGAAATTTCATTCAATTAAAAATTAAACAAAACTTTGATCTTGTCCCATGATAGCATAACTAATGAAAATATTTGAGTACAAAAACGATTTATATAGCATCTGAAAATTTTTTAAAATGCCATATGTTTTACACCAACTTAGTTGTCATATAATTGTATCTCTTCATTGTTTCTGGAAATGTTTTTCTAGAATTTTTCATTAGTTCTTGATAGCTAAAGTGTGAATATTCGATTACTTTTTCTATATTAGATAGAAATCTTTTCAATGGATTTAATAAAACTTTTGATTTATATTAGTTTCGTGACAGTTACAGTTAAGGTTTGACTTCAGTTGTAAACATTGGTAAAACCTTTTTGATTCCGCACTTCTCATCACTATTAATTTTTTTTCTACAATATATTTGGATTCCACATTCTTTAAACTTGAAATTTTTCTTTCTCATTTATGATATTAATTTTTTATTGAAACAACTCAAATTTTCAATGGGATTGAAACTTTACTTTCTTATTACATATTATATATTTACGTATAAAACATTTTAATATTTATTTACATGCATTATAATACAATATAATGCTTTTTAATGAATTTGTAAACAAGAATTCCCTAAGATTATATATATTCCAGCCTGAAATATTTAATTCCTTACACTTTTTCTGAGCGTGTTTCAGTTTGCACTTCAACAAGCAAATTATTCGAGAATTTGCAGTTTAACCATTTCCTGTTTTATCTCCTGAGTGGGAAGATAAATGAAGAGATATGGTATGTTTAATGTCTCCAAAATATTACAAATACATACCTATCAAAATTTAAAACTAATATACTGAGCCTAAAGCATAAACGATTTTATTGAAATTCGTTGTGCGCTATAATTCCAACGAAACCAATTGATCGTAAGAGGCTGGTAGTATTCAAATGAAAAATTGCGAAACTGTTGTCATTTAGGCTTATATTTGAAGGCATCTAAAAGAAAATGAATAAGCTTATTTTTAATAGAATATCATTCAATTAATTCTGCTTAAATGAAACTGAACAGTAATATCGCCAATTAGAATAAATCAACAAAAGAATGAATTGCATGTAAATGAATACTGAAATCTCCAGAATAAAAAACTACAATGACATAAATTATTTTTTAAATCAATAGTTAAACCTAACTGAAAAAATTTGAGTTTAGACTACAAGAAGATTATGAAAATAAAAAAAAATATATAATAAATGTTTAAAATCAAACAAAAAAACATGTATCTAAAAGAGCAACAACTTGTATTGTGTATCTAGTCAAAGATTGAAATTCTGTAAAGCATGCAGTTAAAGTTAAAAGCAGATAGTCCAGTAGTTTTATACTTCTCACAAAAGTATACCTAATTTTCTTAATATTCTTATTAAAATTTTCGGTTGATTTATTGATAGTTTTATTTTACCTTTATTTAACTTTCGTCCTTTTTATAACGAATTTTATTTCTCTGAAATCAGAGGGAGTGGTCTACCCAAAACTTTCCATTCCAGGAAATACCTTAAATGGCCCTGGCGTACAATAGTTACTAAATATTAAATTTTGGCGTGAATTTAGCCTTTTTATTTACACTATCGTGTAATCTGGCATGCGTTAATAGTAAATAAAATTCGAAATTGTGATTTAGACACTCTTTTCTCGACTGATTAAAACAAAAATTTGACAAAACGCACTTGTACTTAAAAAATTCCATACCAAATTTGATATATTTAAGTCTTTGCCTCTTTAAATTATCATGTTTATATGTTTCTGAAAGTACAGACCGACAGACAGTCAACCCGTTGTTGAATATGGTTCAAACTTTGAAAGATGTTTACTCTATAGATGTTAATTCTGCGTACCGAATTTTTTCTGTACAGCTCTCTTTGTTTTGTAATTATTGTGCTAATTTATATTCGAATAACTGGACAGACTGACTTCCTCAAAAAAGATTTACACAAAATTTGACAGAAATTTGCAAATTTGATGTGAAGAACATATACTAAATTTCAACCGTCTAACTCGAAGCATTTTTGAGTTATCTTTGTCTCAGACAGATAGACAGACATTTTCCAAAAAAGTGTGTGTGTGTGTGTGTGTGTGT
>JAPMOR010114515.1:0-13877 GCA_026543865.1 Argiope aurantia
CTTGATGAACCTTTGAACTCGCCGCCATTTGGTTATAAATAATATCTCAATGTGTACCGGGATATACAGTGGTGCCGCCAAAATTATGGATCTTTTGAATATCCACAATTATACAAACTGTTAAAACGATATCCACGATATACAAACTGTTAAATATCATTTTAAAGAGAATTTAATGCTGATTTCAATGCAAAAAGCAACATTTAAATATTTGCCATATAAAAAAGTTATTCGTGCTTTAATACGAATAAAAAATAAAGTGATGAAGTTGGTTGTAATTTCTAACTTTCTTGACAAATCACCATTCTTGGTCTGGGAACCAATCAAATGTTAATAACTGCTAGCAGAAGCTGTCATCTTATTTAAATTTGGAATGAGTCAGTATTGTGCTTTTCCCTAGAAGGAAGAATGGATTTTATGTAACCAAATTACAAGTTAGGAATTGTGTTAACTTTTATGTACATAGTTGGAATTTTTGTAAATATTTCTGATATTTAGTCAAGAAACAATGACATCAAATAAAAGAATATATTGGACACATAGAAAGAGTACTAAGATTGATGTGTTACATGAATGTAGTGTTTCCTATGCTCAAATTGCAAGATAGGTGGGTAGTTCAGTGTCTACATCTGGAGTCCGAATGTTTTCTTTAAGATATCAGTAGATAAATTTAATAAAAAACAAAGCAGGAAAGGATCTAAAAAGTTGCACCATATCTGCTGATGAATGAAGAATAAAAAGACCACGTCACCAAGATAGAAGAAAGTCATCAGAGGCCATCAGAAATCGATTGAATAATGCTGGTTTTTCTGTCAATTCCAGAACAAACAGGCAAAAATTATTAGATGTTAAATTAGAAGATAGTATTCCACGAAAAAAAAAAAAAACCTTATATCAATTTACAGCAGCGCATAAAAAGATTACAGAGGGCAAAGGAACATATTAATTGGACAGTTGATCAGTGGCCACAAATTATACGGAGTGGTGAAACAAATATATTTTTATTTAATAGTGATGGACAAAAATATGTAGAATAGGCGAAGAAATACATCCTGACTGCATTTAGGCATCTATGAAGAACTCAGTCAGCCTTATGATTTGGCCATGCATGTCAGCAGACGGTATTGCTCATCTTCTTGTTATCGATGGGACATTAAATGCAAGAAATTACATTGACACTATTCTAGAGCCGAAACTTACAACTTCCATCAGTGATCTTTTTCCCAACAATGCATGATTTATTTTTCAGCAAGATTCAGCTACTTGCCACACAGCAAAAATATCGAAAGAGTGGTTTAGTACAAGGAGCAGTGAATTATTATCATGGCCAGAAAACAGTGCTGGCATCAAAATTTTGAGAACTTATGGCACCGTTTCAAAACTTTTGTTCATCAAATAAAAGAAATTAATTGAGGCTGTAATTGTTTCCTGGTATCATGTAATAACGGAGGAAGAGTTTAAAATTCTCGTCAGCTCAATGAAATATCTGTTTGAAGCTATAATAATAAATAAACGCCACCCTACTAAGTACCGATAACTCACTGCAGTCATCAACATCTAATGTATCTCTATAATTATTGTCCTTCATTTTTTTTGTATTACAAATATTTGAATTTTGTATTCAAATCAGCATTAAATTCTCTTTAAAATGACTTGAAAGTATTTCTATTTTTTGAAACATTACATTTTTTATAAGCACAAAAGAGAAAACATAAAAATTTTCAAAAGTGCCCACAATTTTTGCCATCAGTATAGTTATTTCGGATAGACCCGTAGATCGGCGTTATATAGATCGATGTCTTAGCATAATGTCTTCAACTAATTCATCTTTAGAAATAATTCTGAAATGACTTTCTTTAAAAAAATTGTATTCCAAGGATTAGGTTCCTTAATTTGGTTCAAGTAAGTTTCAGTAATTGTACCTCAAATATTTTCATCTGTAATTACCAGTTCAAATCACGCGCTATAATTTGTGATTCTGTGACAACGCTCATTGCAGTCGGCTTAAGGTTCCATTACAACGACTCAACAATCTCGGGATTCACTCTCAGGAGATCACTATGACTCACCCTTAGATCCAAACGATTCACTCTCGAGAGATTAATACGATTCACCTTTAGATCCATGCGATTGACCAATGAGAGCCTGTTAAACAACCATTTCTGTACTGCTATTGGCAGTCTTAAAATGACTTTTTATACGCGGTTGCAATATATTCGGTACGACGCTGGTCGTCTTTGATTAATAAATGCGATGCTCTATCATATTTTAGGATGACTAAAATACTCTTATTGATTTGCTGGCTCAGACTAAGAGGTTGCAAATAGTTACTCAATTGAACTACTTATCGCTTTCAGGTAATATAGGACATTGGATCCAAAATCCCACTACAACTGTTGCGATCAGTTGCTAAAAGATTTCCAAATAGTTAAAATGGGATTTAAGATTCACTCCCCACTTTGAAAAAATATGTTTCTACTTTCATCCATTATCTAATCGCTGTCTCTCTCCTGATCTTTTCAGTCACTTCATAATTTAAACAAAAACAGCGGAAAAATACTAAAAGAAAAAAAATTAATTACTTAATGCACAGCTGAAGAAACCATGACTTTGCCCTATCAGAAAAAGATATTATACAATACCTTTACGATTTTTTTTGGTCTTATTAATAGCGGGGATATATTGTAAAAATATTGTCATGCATTTTGAACTAATAGTGTATCATACTGTTAATAAAGTAAAATTGATTACCTCATTATTTTGTGATAATAGCTAATTTAAGTTCAATTAGATCAAATTTCTTGTGATTTGACCACAATTATTAACATTGCTTAGTGGTAATGGTGTAATGTAATATGGTAATAATATTGCTAATGATAATACGAGTTTTGCTCGTAAGCGAACAGTAGCTTTGAAATCTAATTTGATTCACAGTTTCACAATTATTCTTGCTAATTATTGTGCCTGACTTTACAAATTACACTCATTATTGCAAAAACTCTTTATTATATCCTCCATTACGTTTTACAAATAATTATTCTCTTGAAAAGACTTTGGGAAAATTCTTGAATAGTTTCCTCAATAATGGTTCTACAAATCCAAAGTTACTTTCGTTAGAATAATAGATATAAAGATTTGAAAGCGCAGAAAAACTGAATATGACAATGGCAATTTAAAATTTTGAAATTACCCTATTGTAATTTTGTATACCAACACTTTTTGAATATCACCGAGATAGCTGTTTTCTCAATGAACAATATTCAATAATAATATTTGAATTTTATTAATTTTAAATTTTACTATTTTTGTTGGTTTCTGTACATGAGTTCAAAGCTAACTGTTAAAGTATGAGGGCAAATTGTTCTTGAAATTAATTCAATGCCTTTTTTTCATTTTCAGGAAAAACAATTTCAGCTTTGAGCCAATTTTAAAGACCCTATTTGGAACCACGATAGAGAAATTGATTACAAAGTTTCACTATTGATGCTAAGACGTGAAAAGAGGCAGTAAAAATTTAACATGAAAAGGAGACGGTGTTATTTGTTTTCTAGACATGTTATTTTTACATAATAAGCCTTTTAAAGATTATTCTCTAAAGGCGTGGGAAAAACATAAATTCCCGCATATTAGAAGTTACAGTAATAGATTTTTTTAAACTTTGATATAGATGTACTTATAAAAGAATTAATTTTAAAAAGTGAAAAATTTTAAATTATATACATAGAAAGCAAATGAATATGAAATAAAAATAGCTATTAAATAAATTTTAAAAAAATAAAATGTAACACTTAAGCATTATACATGTACAATTTAAATAAAACATGCCAAAAAATTACATGAAGTATAACAAACAGAAAATTGCACCTTAAACCCAATTAAATCAAAAAAATTAAATTTATAATGGCACTTTCCCCCCAAAGAACTGAAAAAATGAAAAAAAAAACTGTAAGAAAATGTTATTATTGTCAATTCAACTAAAGACTGTGTGTAAACAAGGTTACTACATTAATTTTAATTGGAATTTGTGACATTAAAAAAAACTCGATTGGATTCTTAGATAAGCTATCCAACTCAACAGGGATGAAAATGACAGGAGGGGTTAAATTTTCATTTCCTCATAACATCTTTAGAATTGAAAATAATAAGATTATTAAAAAAAAAGGCAAATTACTGTCTTGTCGGATAGAAAATGCTTCTGTGATGGAAGTTTTTCAATAGTTGCAATTCTTTAGAAATTAAGAACATAAATGCTATTTTTAATTTTTTACAAATAAGATTCCTCTTTTGAAAGTACCTACTCATCATAACTGTTCGTTTTTACATTCTTTCACCCTCATAGTTCCTAAACGTAGGAAATTAGAGGAATAAGGAACAAGGGAGAGAATTTATTTATAAATTGCTTTGTTCATAAAACTCATCTTTATAAGTAACTTTTGAATTCGAACCAAAATATTTCGTAAACGGATGACACCAGGAATTTTTTAAGTATATATTTAATTTAAATTTCTTATATTTTTATTGATTATTAGTTATTATTATTTTTATTATTAATTTTTTTCATTATGCTTATTATATATTATGTCATTTTTTCATATATGTTCATATTTCCTAATTGTAAATGTTAAGGAATTAAGATTTTATCCAGATTTTTGTTATTAATACAGAAGACTATTGGAGTTAATCTTCTAAATTTTGTATAGCTTTAAAACTGGATTTCAAACGAACAAAACAAATTCCACATACGTATTTACGATTATGTAAAAAACTGGCAACACGAATAACTATAACGTTATTATTGAAAATAATGTGTTAAAATTGATCATTTTATTTGATTTCAATTGAGAATTTTCATCAATGAAAATGAAACGCTGTTATCGTTTTCTTAAGGTACTTGTCCTGACGAAGTTAGCTATTTTAAGCCGAGAGCGCGTCTCTTGTTTCAGCAGCGCCATAAAGGGCAGGAGTACGACTCAGCTATTCATGCGTCACATCCCTTTTTACGGTGTGGGCTTCATTCATGCATTTCAATCACAGATCGTAATTTAGATCTGAATCAGAGAACGATCACTTCGGAATCAGTACCCCCAGTGGTATTATCTCGATATGAAGGACAGTGTGGCCACGGCAGATTTATACGCGTACCACGTGCATGGGGGTATTCGGCCAGAGGGTTCGAGCTCACAACCAAAGGGATGCGAATTCAACGCCCCTACCTATCAGACTATCCCGGCACAATGTGAAGCATTATGTTAAGTAAATTAATTTTTGAACATAGATGGCTCATCTGCTGATATTTTCTATTAAAAACATGTGTTGTTAAAATATTAAATTTTACACAATCCAGCATCATGCTGAAATGAAGGTCAAAAGTTCAAGAGCTTGAGTGAGCTCCTATTGTATTAATTCTAACCAAGAGCATTAAACGAAATACCAGTTGCCTCAATTGAAAAGGATCAAAACGCAAATATTTCTATCGAAAACAGCAATATGATGTTTCACAGCATCAATTAGTCTATTTTCCCGGAATCAACAAAAACCACTAATTTAAACTTGCACTAACAGTAATGATGAATATATGTGATTGTATCTGTTTACTGTTTATTGACATAAAACTACCAAACTTGGCAAATATATGATTTACAAGATAAAAATATGAAACACAGATCAACTTTTTAAGAATTGTGATTAAATTAATACTTATGTAAAATGCTCACATTTTATAGGCGTTATGTTAGAAAATAGTTTAAAAGTGGATTTTACGTTATTTTAAAACTAAAAACATTCATTTCCAATAATAAAAAAATTGTAATATATTTTTTTTAATTAATTTGAAAACAATTTAAGTGTATTTAACAACAATATATTATTATTGTAATTAATATTTCATAATGACATTTTTTAAAAAATGTTGATGATTAAAATTGCTTAATTATTAAAGTATCATTTTTGAATTAATCAATAACGGAAAGTTTTAAAAGTGTGTCCATTTTCAAACGTTGGTATTCTTTCCTGTGACATAAGGATATAGATAGAAAATTAATGCAATACATAGTTTTAATAATGAACAGAATGGTGTAAAATATAAATAGATAAGATAAAAGCTTATGTAATTTAGAAATTAAAACAATTTCGCTAAAGAAGCCTTTAAGACCAAAAATTCAAGATAACAATTGTTGAAATTTTTATCAACTATTATTTCCGATGCTCAAATTTATTAACACAGATAAATAGCAATTTTAATATAGAGTAAAATTTTAATAAAACCATCCGAAAAGTTTTATTTTTGTAAACGTATATGATCCAAATGTTTATTTTATGTTTTGAAATCTAATATTTATATTCAATCACATTTGTCTATGGATCCTTTTGCTTTCAATTCGGGTTTTTTTTTTACGATTTTTGAATCAAATCTTAGTATACTATTACAATGTATTGAAGAGATCCTTTAAAGTGAAATACTATGAGTAGATCAAATTTCTATTCTTCTCTGAAAGCGTTTAATTTCTTTGAATGTTTCATAGTATAAAATAATTGATTATCTTCACATATATTTCAAAATAAATCTTGGATGAAGAGAAGTGAGATGAGATATTATTACAAAAATTTTATTCTAAATAGAGATTATTAGCAGTATACATTTTTCTAAGAAAAATCATCAACGAAATTATACAGAACAATAAGCAGTCTAGTATATATTAAATTTTTATGATTTGATTAGAATGATATCGATAAAATTGTGATTTAATAAAGAAACAATGTTTAAATTTATAATATACGTTACATTATTAAGATTATTAAAAAATATTTTCAAATTTTAAATTTATTTTAAATAAAATGTCTTTAATTTATATACTTCAAATTTTACATCACTTGAAACAGAAAGATTAAAGATGAATGTTTGAGAAAAATTATTTTAGGTTATATACATGGTATGCAAGCCTTGTAATCTCTATATTTATTACTAACACTAAAGAAAATATTTACGTGTTCGCTCCTTAAAGGTCAGACCATATGACCTATAGCAGATAAATGTGCAGTCAAAAATACTTATTTGAGGATAGAAAGGTAGTATAAGTTAGTATAATTAACGAGACTAATTTTTTTCTTATTTTTAATGGTTTAAAAATCAACTTTTTTCAATCATGTTTTTGGGAATCACCACAAAAAACATCAAAATCTATGTTGATTTGAGGTTGTAGAAGTTTCAAAACATTTGTTGAAGATGCACATTCACACGTTTCTCATGCATATCTGTGCCAGATTAGAAGTATGGGTCAAGTCTTCCCTGTAGAGAGCCAACAGACATTACTGTTAGATATTATTATTATATATTATTAGTGAGATTATTAATAGAGATGACCTAAATTCTATATTTATTTTAAAGTGTTCAATTCAAAAAAAATATTTCATTTGGTATATAATCTTAAAATTCAATTCTTTAGCAGAATTAAGGCTTTCAAATATCTTGCTACTTTTTAAAAATAGAATCAGGCTGAAACTGATAAACACTCTCTGATTTTAATAAAAAAAAGAGAAACCTAAGTAAATAGACTCAATAAAAAAAATATCTTATAAATGAAACTCAGTAATACTTAAATTTGAAGTTTACTAAAAATGAGCATATTATTTCAGAAATTAAAAGAATTATTCAGTAGATCAGATGAAAATAATTTTCAAAAATAAAAAATAAAATATTTGAATATTCATAAATTTATAACATGAATAAAATGGGGAGAAAAATATAATTGAATTAGTAATTTTGAAGAAACATTGCGTCAGAATGTTTCATAGATTTACAATAACTACAAAAATGTAAATATTTTTCAGTTAAATAAACTGTGTGAGAGAAAATAAATGAACATAAAAATGTAGTATTTTTTATTTAAGAAAATATTTTAACAAAGTATGTATACTTTATAATATGTTCAAAGAAATGAACAGCATATAGTTTCTAGCTTTTGTTTCTTTGTAAGTGAAAAGTAAAAATAATTATATAGTCGGATACTTTTGCTGTTATTTCATATGAAGAAATTGCGAATGTTTATTTTTACATTTATTTAGGGGAGGACTGAATTTATTTTGCCATTTTTAAAAAGTATAAGAAGTTATGAGTTTATTAAAAGAATGATACGAACAATCAAATGCATTCGTACATTTGCATTTATTATACTGTAGTCTATTGTTTATATTATGAGTTTATTATATTTATTTTACTGTAGTCTATTGTTTTTCTTTATAGATGGCGGAGTCTTTTGATAAGATAGACAAATTTCTTTATACAGCACAACCTAACAAATAGTAAACAAAATGAATATTAATATTTTTCTTTACATAAGCCGAAGAATGAGAATAATGAAGTTTCTTGTAAGTATATTTGCTTTTGCTTATTTCAGCATTCTTTACAGTAAAAAATTAAATATTTTTAATTAATTCCAATATTTTATAGTTTCCTGAAGAATATTTGTTAAAAGATGATTTTCTGAAAATTTATATTTCTTTATTATTTATGAAATTATATATTATATTTGTACGGCATGTCGAATATTATTATCAGTATGGTGGCATTCCCTTCAATTTTATACAAAAGAAATGCTAGCAATGAAAAATCTACTATATTTATTTACTAACGAAACACGTGATAAGAAATCAAAAGCTGTACTTTAAAAACTAGTTATTTTTATATGGTAAATAATTTTTTATTCGTATTAGTCAAAATATTATACATTTGATTTATCCATAAATTATTAGAGCGTAGAAATTCTGGATTGTTTTAACGATGGCTTCCGAACTCGCTATTGATATTCTTTGACGCAAAAGAAATTAGATACATTTAAAAAAAATGTATTTGTTATTTTGACAGTGAGAATATATGCCACCATAAAAATTCAGTTTCACCCCGAGATTTTGATGATTCTCCATATTTGAAACTCCCATGCCACTTTTTAATTAATTATTTTTTTTTGGAAACAAGAGAATTAAAAAAGAAAGAAATATCATCCTTGAATATGAATGATAGTCTGTGAATGCGATAATTTAAAGTGCACTTAGCTGGATTAATAAACTTTTTTTTAAGGAAGTTACACTATATTTGAAGTTCCTTACATAATTTGGACAATTATGAAAGAATCGAATCGAAATTGGTCTGTACGTATGCATTCGTTTTTTTCGCACTCGTTTATGTATGAAATATGGATATTCATGAACATATCGAGTTCAAATTTTTAGTGATTACATTTCTCATTTCATGTACATTTCTTATACCAGAAATTAATAATTAATAAAAAATCAAAGAAAATTATTGTTTAAATCTTTGATATGAATTAATGAAGGGATAAATATAAACATTCAATGAAGTTCCTAATTTTGAAGATCGCCATTCTCACCCACATTTGAAGGGTTTGCATAGCACGAGACACATAATAGCATGCAATTCATTATTCTCTCTAGCAGACGATAAACTAAACGTTCACTATTCTGTTTTAATTAATTAATTTCATATTCCACATTACTTGTAGGTTTACATAATTTAATATCCGAAAATGGTATAACTTTCATTATGAATTGGTGCGTTTCTTGAAAAAAAAATTCTTCATCCAAAGTGGAAAATGAAGGTATCACAGTTTATGACAGAATCAGAAATCTGATATAGATTCAGAATCATTTATATATTATCCTTCTTTGGAGATCAACTAATTTACTGGGAATATTGATTGTGTTTAGGTTCAATTAAGTATTTTATGTGTGATGTCTTCATGGTTCCTTCAATAAAGCATTTTAGACATCAAACTGACGTGTTATTTTAATGTTTATACACGTTTTCCAAATCATATCAAGTCTTGTGGTATAGAACTACAACTGTACGATATCTTCAGCTGTGCTTTGACTCTTCAAATCGCAGTATTATCTGATGAAACATTGAAAAAAATTTAATCTTCATTTCAAAAATGAATGTTTTTATAAAAATGCATAAAATATTTGTGAAAGTATTCTTAAAAAATTAACTCTACAAATAAATTAATTATGGTAATAAATTTTATGATATATAATGATAATAAATTGATATGATAATAATGTGATAATAAATTTTAAATTTCAAAATGGTATAAAAGTATAATAAATTTTTGACTATAATATTTTCTGTGAATTGCTGTATTTATACACACCCAAATTTTTTTCACTTAATTTTGATTTAATTAAAATTTTATTCCAAAATTCAAAAAGAAATTCTTTTTAGATGCACATTTCCATACTCCAAAGTATATCTGCTGAAAATGAAGTAGTTTTCGTTAAAATGCTCTGGGTTTTAAGCAGCAACGCACATATATACATTCTTTCATATTATTAGTAGTGTTAGTAAAAACCAATTGATAAAGAAAAAAAAATCATAGACATAAAATCTGCACCCATTTATTACGTTTATGAAAGTTTGAAATTCAGCTTCGATGAAATTGCGGCAAATTTCTCTACAATGTTACGCTGATAAACTCCAATGTTAGTTACTCCAGTTTTAATGTTTCATTGATCCCCAATCTCGAAGGCGAAGATGCGATTTTATTTATAAACAGGTACAAATTTTCGTAAGGAAAAGTAAGTCATGAAAAGTTTATCATTGGAATATTGTGTTTTAAATTTTTAAGTACCTAGACGTGCATTAAGAATATGCATTATACATTCGCTTACCTTCGATCCATCTTGTTTTCCAATTTCTCATATTTAATAATTTAGTTGCGAAATATTTCAAGAGTATATATTACTAGGTACAGCATGACAACTAAACTGTTATATTATAAGTTAACTACTGTTATATTATAAGTATAAATATAGAAGTGTATTTAGGATTATTATTCTAACGTACTTCTCTCTAACTGTCTTTCATACAACAATGTGTTGTTGATTTTATAGTTATTTCTCTCACTAGAGAAGAAAATGTAAGAAGAGATTAAATATTGAAAAGTGAATCTCATGTAACGGAGCATCCGACCATCGGTATCGAAGACAGCAATGACGAATTAAATGACACTATCGGCTACAATTTCTACCTCCCATGTAGAAGGCATGTCTCTTCCTCGAGGCAGTTCCAAATTGTATCGTAACTGTATTCACTAAGATACGAGAATCGGGAAGACCTTAAAAATGGAAAATTCTCTTTTTTAAGCAATTTGTCGAGCACCAGCGTGTCACACATACTCAGCCGTAGCATCCGATGAATAAGACAGAAGCGCCTGTGGCAGGAGCTATGGCTGAGATTTATGACCATTATTGCCCACAGTGCGACCTTTCCCATAAGAGGAATGTCCTGTCATCGGAATGGGGGTGATTTGACTCACCATTGCTCACCAAGGAAGTGTAAACGGTGCATTATACCAGAAGCTTCTCATTACTATCTTTGAGGAACAAGAAAATGGAAGTGAGTGCTTAACAAGAAATGTTATACGTAAGTAATTCATTTCACTCACAATCATTAACTTCATACCGATCAGATCTCAAAATGTAGTGTAATCCCTCTTTATTGTGAATGTTTTACACGAATATTCTAAACGAAGATTTTTAAAAGCAAAATACATTGGGGAGTCGTATCCTAATTTGAGAAATAATATTTGATGAAATCTACCCTTCGAAAATATCCAATTCATTGTATCGGTTTTGCATATAATATTTTGACTAATCTACCTCTTTACTGATATCACTGATATATTATATTTTTTTATTCCATTACATTTCAACACTTTTATACAATTTATTTCTATTGCAGAAAAATCTGTCATTCGTTTATGATTTCCCCTGAAGTACAGTGATATTTATTTTCTCATTATTATGCCGAAACCCCAATGCTAGTGAAATGTAATAACATACATTAATTTTTTCCGATTTTAGGAAAGTAGATGTATGTGAGGAGAAATTTTAAATTAGAAAATTGATTTACCATTTAATTGGTCATGTTTGCGATCATTTTCGTTTGTATATGTTTAAAAATTGCCCTCATATCCATTGAAAAAAGTGAATTCAAAGTATATTTTCCCCAGTATAATTTAACATTCTTGAATGACAATTTGATTACAGCAGCAAAACATTAACTAGGGGCATTGTAGCATTCATTTTATCTACTTCTTATCAGCGGGACATTATAAACACTGTCAATGCAAATTCAAAGTTGATGCAGACATCCATGCTGCGAATTGTTTTAGTTTCAAAATTAAAGAAAATTTGTCAAAGAAAATTCGACATAGATGCATTTGCAGCAAATGGCAGCTATCAGCATATATTTTTGATGATGTAACAATACTACATATATGTGTAAATAGACATTAAAAACTTTTTCCAAGTGTATTTCAAATTTTAAGTTCAAATATAGTTTGTATATTAATCATTGAAATTTTTACAGCTTCAGTATAGAGTTTTGAATTCCTTTTCTGCAAGCATTTTTAGTAGATTTTAATTTTAGAGTCCAGCCTCATTAAGAATAATATTTATAAAACATATCAATCATTATAATTTTTGGCATGATGTATGCGTATTAATAATAACAAGTCTGTCATTCCAATAAGAATTTAGTTTCATTTGCTGCAAACTTCTTTAATAGATTCCTTGAGCAGTCACTTTAATAATCGTCATTAATTTTTCATATTTAAGCTGTCTAAATTTGTAATTAGAGATGAAAAAATAATAAATTTGACTCTAACCACCCATTGAGGCAAAATACAGCTGAATGTTACATACGATTTTTTAAAAATTAAACAAAGACATCAATTCATGCTCAGAACTAAATACATTGGGAATTTTTTAAACTTATTTGCATTAAAATAAAATTTATTTCAGTACCTTTTAAGCAGAAAAATTATTAATTACAACTTAACATACTGCTTAAGAAATTCATTTTATATTAATAAAGTTTGGATGGTTATCATAACAGTGAATAAGAAATATTCTTGAAATATAATTAGGTAAATTAACAAAAAAACGTATTCTGTTAAGAAAAAGTATTTTAAATCTAAGTGGTTTTTACATTGAAATATAACCTAAGATGGTTTCTAGAGGTAAAAATTATGGTTTTAGCTTAAAATAATGATGAAAGTATAAAGTACTTTATTCAGGTTAGAAAAACATTTTCCAAAAATCTAGCAATTAAATGAAAACAATATTTCTTTAAAAAAAGTTTTCTTGAGAAGAGAAAAAAAAATGTAGCATCTTTTTTTGTGCGATTAATAAGCATATTTATTTTTTAATAAAAGGAAATTAAGAACGCAATTAGTTGTAATAAGGAAAATATATTTTCATATACTATATCTAATGGATGCTGGTGGATTACTAGCATTGGCAATTTGGTAATGGATTTTGAGATTTCGGGGACAAAAAAGAAATTTCTGCTAGATATAAGTTATTAAGTGGGTATCTCCATTAGAAGCTAAAAATCCAAATATTCTTTTGAAAATAATCTATTTTGTCACAGAAATTATACAGTCGGATGAACTATTGCGATTCAAATGAAATCGATTTGTAGAATGTTAGGGCAGTGCGACGAGTACATCGGAAACATTTGTGTTTTTGATTATTAAACGATTCACTGTTTGCAGGCGTATTGCTCATTTTCGGAAGTATTGGTTCTGTGAACACTTCGAGTTACCTGAGTTTTCTTGGGGAATGAAGAAAATCTTCCAAGTTATCGAGCTTTATGAAGTTCTTACATAATGCATCCACCAGACAGATTCTATAGCAATATAATGATTTTTTTAATTAAATCGAATAAAAGGAAATTAATTAATTAAAAACTAAATAAAAGCATCAAGTAGTGTGTCTAGTGGCTTTACTGGTTGCATCACCAGATTAAGAAGTCTTGATGAACCTTTGAACTCGCCGCCATTTGGTTATAAATAATATCT
>JAPMOR010114517.1:0-39860 GCA_026543865.1 Argiope aurantia
TAAGGAGTTAAATTTCAGCACGCTTTACAATTGCCGAGCAATAAAATACTATGAATGTCAAAATTCTTCAGTAGAATATTCAAAACTCAAAACAAATATTATCTGACGAAAAGCAAACAGTTTGCATTATATCCCATAATGCAAAAGTTCCAAACTTTTTGAGCGTATTTCGGATATACGCTGCCCATTTTATGAAACTTACTACCATGTTGCCATATATGAAATGAGTAACAAATTAAATTAAATTTCACATGTTGCTTGTCAGATTTCTTCGTCCACATCTAAAATATAGATCTGTATCAAATTTAGAACTAAATCCCTTTAGGGGTTGACTGTCTGCCTTTTAATTTTGCATGCATGTAAATGCTATAATTTAAAAATGCAATCACCTAAATAAGGGTTGCGTTATTGTTCCTTATGGCTCTAGCCATGGGAAGGCCCCCTATTACGAAGACAGCGATTTAAGCCGATAAGGTGTGCCAACTAGGGCCAAGAGTACGACTTTGCCATTCACGCATTACTCATTCGCTTGCACAACTCCTATTTACAGGAGGGCACACTCACACAACTCGCAGATAAAGCAGGAAAAGAACAACCATGCCCGAACCGGGACTCGAACCCAGGACACCCAGATCATGCGTAAGGCGCGCTACCTTTATGCCAGGACGCTGGCGCATAAATAAATTAAGCTTAATATATGATTGCAACTTTAATTCTGTGCCGAATTTCACTTTCAATTTGCCACAAAAGATATTCTAAATTCATATCTGATTCTCTCATAAATGTCCATTAATCATATGCAGCGGTTAATCGCCAAGGTTTGCTCGCTAATAGTAATTATAATCATGAATTAATGCATAAATAACAGTTTGCTTTATTATGCTACGAAGCAGACAGTACTCATTCTCGGAATTCTGATAATAAAACTTTGAATTTTCATGGCGTTTATGATCTTGCTGAAAGTCTACGATTTTATGCAGGTGGATGAGGAATAATATCTTTATTAGAAGACTATGCAAGAAAATTGTGGGTAGACTGCTTTCGCTCGTTTCTTATTTAATTATTACGGTTATGTATGAAATTCAAGATTTATCCTTCTTGAGAAAATATAAAACCATCTAGTATTATGTCATTTTTTAAAAAGTTGAATTATAAAGAATTACGAAAGATCATTTCTGTTAATTCAATCAACATATAGTAATATTTTAATAGATTCATTGATTCATTGGTGAAAGATTGGAATTTTGATCTGGAGAATATGTCCTTCAACTAATGAACATATAAAGGGCTACTTCGGTTAATGTTGCATCCCTTAAGTGGATGTTCAATGGCCACATAGAGATTCACCCATTTGAGCGCAAAATGCTAAAATGATAATGCTCCTGTATCTTATGGTGGTTCTTTCAGACGAGGTGCAAGATAAAGATTTATATAGAAAAACAAAAATTCGAAAACACTCAATGCTTTATTTTAGATTATTTTTCGGTAATATGATACTTACCGAACATGCTTACGGAAAGGCTATTTTGATTGCCAGACATAATTCCAATAAAAATATTTGGATGATTTTGGAAGAAACAGTAGTCAAAGGCAATCTAAACTTTAAAGTCATTTCTTTAGGAAAATGGGATATGTTAAAGCAATCAGTATCCTCCTTTTTAGTATGGAGGACCATTTCCAAGCATGTGGAAAAGTCAGGACGTTGACACTCTTTATTAATCATGTGATTCTGGAAATATGCCTGGAGTCATAATTTAAATTTAAAAAATGTATTTAAATTTAAATACATTTAATTAAGATTAAAATTTAAATTTAAGATTAAAGTCTTCACTGTACGTGTACTAATGATTAAATGTACCTGATTAAATGCACATGGACTAATTATTATTTTTTTTATTATTTATGCCGATTTATAGTTGTAAAAATTTTGCTTAAGTTTTCTTTCAACTTTCATAATATTCCAACATTTTTTGAAATTGGAGTTTATCGAAAGGAAGTGAGAATTAAATGTACAAATATTAAACAAAACCAAATAAATCGGCAAAATCTGTCCATTTCTCACAAAAGTAGTTCTGAAACCTATGTCATAACAGAATAAATCTTTCCATCCAATATTCATTTTTGGAAGAATTTATACCTTTAGATTCACATATTTAATAATTTAGAGTCAAAAGCCACTCTCATTAATTGAAATGCTTCAACTGAAAATGATGCAACTCTTTACAAATACTTCATTATTGAGCAAGAGTTTGCGAATGACACTTTTAAAATGAAACATCAATCGATTGCTTTCACTTCCCGATCAGAGATAATGAAAAAGGGCGAGTACACTTCTATTTTAATAAGATTAACCCACGTTCCCAGCGAACTGCTTTGCAATTAAGAGAACAGATTTGGGTTTTGTCAGTTTTAATTAATTATTTGAGAGCTACCTCTTTGCAAAGATTACGTGTTGAGAGGCGAAGTTAAAGATGTTATTCTATCCGAATAGATTCCAAAGCAAACAGTTTGTTTCCTCTGCTCATCGTATAAACTCGCAACTTAAATGAATAGATGCTGATCAGTCAAAATATATTTGGTTACCATTTGAGTGTCGTTTCGTGAATTGATTTAACTTGGCTTTAGTTTAGAAAATTTTCTCAGCATTCTGCTGCCCTCATTCAAATGGAATAAGTGTTTATTTAAGTGACATTTAAACTTTTCATCAGCGAAACATTCATAATAGATTCTTTTTAATGAATATTTATTCATTTAATTTTTAATAGCTGTTGCGATTATATTAATGAGGCTTTAAAACAATTCAACATATATATACTTAAAATTTTTCACTTTCATTTTGATAATCTAAAATATTATATAAAATAAATCTTGTATGTGAATGCAAGTTTATAAACAATACAGAACAAAATTTTAAATATTTATTAAAATTCTGATTCATTTATTCGAAATAATTCTTTTAAAATTTATACCTAACAGAAGTTTTATACAACTTTATATCTAATAGAAGTTTTATACCTAAGTAAGTTTTATACAACTTAAATATCGTCCTAAATAATAACATCGTCGTTTCGAAATATGACTGTAAATAATCTGCTTTTTAATTTTTAATCTAATTTTAATTTACATGTGCTCTATTTTTTTATTGATTCACTTAAATTTATGTTTATTACTTGCATCAAAACTGCATCTCTATTTATTTTGCAATGTATACCCTCTTTAATTAACACGTGCAGTGATTTTTCTGCGTTTATTCAATTTTTATTTTTTGATCTTATCAAAAAAAATTGTAATTTTTAAAAAATAATTCCACATTAGTAGTTTTACAGCATACAAAAAATCTTCAAAAAAATGTTCTATCTGGTAGAACAAACTGATCGCCAAAGGCGGCTAAATTGAATGAATACGTGGAATGAAGTCACCACACTTTTATTTTTCAACGCAATCGGCAACTCGAGAGAAGAGAATAGGAAGGCGTTGACGCTATTAACAATGATTTGAGTATCACACTCAAACCCCTATGAGGGCTCTGGCCGGTCAAATTTAGCCACTTCATCAGTTCTTGTAGATAGAGAATTCAGTATTTTAGAGATACCAAATGTCTTCATGAATTGGTTCAAGACACCAAAGAAAGTTACTGGTGTACATATTGTGGATTAAGTGAAAGTGATGACCAAGCCAAAAGTAGAACCTCCATGCCTGCAAACGGTGAGTAGAACTTTAATATTCGTTGGGAAAATCCATGCATAACGAAAAATTTTGATATTGCATAAACTTTTAAATTTGATGATAGTACAAGTAACAGAAAATTGGAGAATCATTCACGAAATTGTTTGATGAAATTTTATATTTAATGATGGATAAATTGGTTGATATTAATTGCTTTTTCAGTGTTATTTAGATGATGAATTCAGTTCTTCTATTTTCTTTAACGAATATATGAAAACTAATATGAATTAACAATATGATAAAAAATCGACAACTTTTTAATTACTATTTGAAGCTGAATTGGAAAGTTTGATATTAGAAGAAAATTTTGAAATAGTATTGACGTTCATTTGAATCTAATTCTTTTGATTTCTTGAATGAATGCCATTGAAAAGAATTTTTCTTTTATTAATGTATAGCGTCTGAATATATGTTTTACTTTTGAATGTATATTGCATATTTTGATTGTCTGATAATCACAGTTGATATAAAGTTTTGAATATTTCTATGGAAAATATCTCAAAATATGGATTAATAACTGCTCTTAATGATTACCCACAAATTGTTAAACCTCTGAAAGTTAGTGACGAATACGTTTAAAACTAGTATTATTAACATAAATGTCTTATAGCGATTAATATTTGGCTAAGACGGTGATAGACAAATTCATAAAAATTTTATAAATTTCCACCTCATTTTATTTTAGAGAAAATGAAACGTAAAGCACTCAATGATTTTATCCTTGAAATAAGCGCGATTTGTAATATACTCCATTTGGAATTTTCCACGTACTTGGTGAAAAAAAATATTGTGACATTATCTTTACCAATCAATTTGACCTCACACTGTTCAGGGCAAAAGTCTCCGATTTGAGCAGTGACTATGACCATACAACAGTACCAAAACAAAATCTCCCAAAACAAATCCCAGATGCTAGAAGAAACGAAGTATAGCAAAACATTTTTTGCTTTTAATTTGAAAGATATTGACGATTTGATAAAAACATTTTCGTCTTGTGATAATTATAGTATATAAAGTTTCATTTCTGATATTGAAGATATATTTTAAATAAAAGTAATCCGTTCAACCTGTCACTTATGTAAGGAAATGGTTAACAGGTCCAACGTCATATCTCTTGCGATCGATCTATTCATGGAATTAGGAACTGGCGTGAAATGAAACGTCAGTTGCTAGAAGTTTTACCGACAGAATTAATGGCTTATAGTTGCATAATCTGAGACGTTTACAAGAATATGCTTTGGCAATGAGAGATTTATCTCATAAAGGCTTTTTTGATGATTAATGTTAATTCGATTATGTCATTAGAGGAACTTCTTGTTCATCTACCAATTAAATAATTCACTATGGTTGGAAATCAATTCCTAAATTTAAAGTAAAATTGAAAATTTAAGAGAAATTTCTAAAGCATCAAAAAATTATAAATCAAATACTGAGAAAAGATTTGACCAAATTCATTATGCAAAATTTATACTCGAAACTGTCGCAATTTCTTGCTATTTGATATACAAGCGGTTTTAAAGGAAATAAGAGCACCCAATGCACACAAAATATTATGGTAAAGATTTTTACGGACGTAAAAAAAATTGGTCATATTCATGCTAATTGCTGGAAGGATTTATATGGAGGATCAATATAATACCGCTTCAGATAGAATAGTGCATCGAATTTCAGACTAAGTACATTCCCAAAATATCATGCATGATCAAATTACACTTTCTGGTATTCAGTTAACAGCACTTGGTGATATTGGTTCACTGGTGGTCATTCTTAAAGAGACAACATATCGAAAATTTGGTTTTTCATCATTGCATCTCTAACGGATAACATTTTCAGGAATTGGCTGAGGTCCGGTACAGAGCATTGATTTTTTTCCAGGATACCACACAAACTCAAAATGTTAATTTACCCACTAAAGTTCATCTAATTCGGGATAATACGACTATCCTTGAAGCAATAATTGGCATCGTTTGGAAAAGATGAATCCGATTGTTTAATGATAATAATAATGGCATCTATAGTGAACATTTCCAACCTTCTGGAGGATGCATGATGTCCGCTTGATCTTTCACACAATTTAATTCGTCAAGAAATCCCAAATATTGTAACTTCTAATAAACCATATATAATCAGGTCACTGATGATCATATTATTAAATGACGACATTCTAGTAGGCCAACGTTTCCATTGACTTCTCTTTGAACAAATAATAGTCGAAGATCAAATGCATTATTGTTTGAATCATGGAATTATAAACCCGGGCTGTTCTGCTTACACTGGTCTAGTAGTTTTGACTAAGAAAACGGAGATTACAGGCTTTTTATCGATTACCTCAAAATTAATTAAAAAAAAGATAAAAAGGTAAATTTTTCTCAAAATTAATAATAAAGTATAAACGCATAATCTCGAGTGTTCACTTCCCTTGATCTTAAGAATAGGTTCTTCCGCATATCTGATTTTTTTATATCGTTTTAAAGCACTATTTCTGTTCTAACAATCATTTTTAAAGCTAATTGTATTCATAAGATTATTTTTGTTTTATTGTGTGAACTTTTTCGAGGTAACAAGGAACTCACTTAGGTATTCAAATACATCAAACACGGAAACTGTCTTATTTGCCATTTACATTTCTTTAAATGTACTTTAAAACGCAAAACATCTTTCTTTAAACGATCTTTAAACTCTTTCAAAATGTTCGTCTTTGTTTGAAATCATTAGTTCTTCCCACCCACCCTCCCCTATCATTCAATAATTATCGACAAAATATGCATATATGCATTATTTTTCAACACCACTGTATATGGAATTAACGTATTTGAATAATATCTGTAAGTCAGCTATAGTGGGAGAGAAAAGATGTAAATTGTGAAGAAGTGATCCATTTTCTAAAATAAAAATTTAACGTAATAAGAAAATACTGTCGTGGTAAATTTTTGCAACGCAGAAATATTCCCGGTCTTTTTTAATACAATGCATAGTGGAGTGTTATTAATATAAAAATAAGCTCATCATAAAAAAGGCACATGAAATGAATCTTGTCTTTTTAAAGGAGAAAAAGAATTCAACAATCTATCTGAAATTCTGAACATCTTTGTAATCAATGTTTTAAATTTATAAAATTGGGGAAGTACTAATAAATCGATTTTGTCACATTAAATATGTATCCGATCGATTTTGTATTTTTATAAATAAAAACCAGCAGGAATGATCCCGCCAAAACTCACTAGCATTCTCTCTTATAAAAGGGTTAAAACAGAGAACTTTTGGCTTGGCATTCATGTACATTGTTCATAAATTTTAACATTTGGTGGGAATTTGACATATTTACTGAATCTGTCGTGTCATTCTTGGCGAGTTCTTTGGTGATTAAGCTCTGGCATGCGATTAATAGCATCCGAAAATCGAATCTGTGTTTTAGATCCGTTTTTCCTACTCGATGGAATCAAAAATTCCTTAAAAGGTTGCATTTGTAGTTACAAAATACCATACTAAATCTAATATATTTAACTCATTGCGTTTTTGAGTTATCGGGTTCATACATTTATAATGATACAGTCCGGCAGACGGTCAACCCTTTGTTGGATTTAGTTTAAACTTTAATAAGTGTTTACATTACAGATGTTAAATATGCGTACCGAATTTTATCCATCTAGCTCTCTTCATTTTATAGTTGAACAGCCGGACTGAAAAATTTCCGACAACCGGATTTTGCTCTAAATTTGATAGAAATTTACAAATTTGATGTAAAGACCGTGTACCAAATTTCAATAATCAAGCGCAAAGCGCTTTTGAGTTTTCTTCGCCACAGAAAGACAGACATTTTTTTGTTTTTCCAAAAATGCGTTTTTAACACAGGAAGGTCTGAAACGTGGAGGTATGTCAAAATCTTTAGTTTGAATTTTTCGACGATTACTATACTTTCTCTATATTGCGTATATGAGAAAGTAAAAATACAAGTTATATGACAGCATAGCTGAGACAACATGCTGTTTTAAGTTAGATAAGATATGTAGACGATTTACATTGCGAATGATTTAGTTTCATATGTAGAGATTAGATGAAATACGCTTTTTATTATAATCGCTACATATATTAAAACATCCAATTAGAAATCGTAATAAATCATTCATTCAAATTTTGCGGAAATCATAAAATATAGAGAATTTTATATTTTTAAACTACTTTCGCCCACAAAGTTTGCAAAAAGAAGCATGAAGTCTACTTACGTAAGGGTCTGAATAGTCTCTCATTGCCGAAGACATTGTCTCCATTTTTCCAACGAATTTAAGCGTGGATTTATGGGGCACTTTCTGCGAAATGATCCGTTCTGCTGGATGCAACACGTAATCTGTCCTGTGGGAAGTCTGTCCTTGCCATATCTGTTCGGTCGGTCGAGAGGGTTTGCAATTACGAACCCAATAAGAAGGATTCTCCTGTCTGATGAAAGAAAGAATTGGGTGAATCATGCTGATAGACTACAGAGCATAATGATACTGGAGTTGCCTTTATTTTATTTTCTTTAGTAACTGGTAATGTAATGTACAAAAAGTTAATGATGAATTTGTTTGTTGGAAGATAGAAAAGCATAAATATTTTCACAAGAATCGTAATTTCAAATGTGGGATTTGTTCTGGAGAAAGTCACAATTTTAGGATTATTTCTTTTTTAAATAACAAGTTTCAGCGGGAAAATGCTTATTTTTTCCCCCCAAAAAAAATTTCCATTTGAATTTTTGGTACTTTGGGATTATCCCATCAACTGTTTTCGCCAAACCCGATATTATCGCCAAAAGGAAGTTATGCGCCAATAATTGCAAATTACTTTTCATTACAATGGAGTCAAAGGATTGGATCAATTTTTATGGAAATAAATGGACATTTGTAATTGTGGAATTGAAGAAATCTTAAAACTAATAAATTACAAAATCTGAAGATGATCTTTACAATGTATATGTATTGTAGAAAATGCTTAGAGAAAAAAAATTTCTGCTTAAAAGAAATTCAAATATTTTCACTAGTTCTTTAAATTTTAAAATTTTGTCAATTAAATAAGTTATAAATTATGCAATTCATGTAAAGAAAAATTCAGCTTTGATTAATGATAACAGGCCCACCTAAATATTTTAATGAAATTATTCTGCAAATGATTTCATAATAAAGATACTTGTCAACTGTAAAGGCGACCAAAAAGCGCTAGGAAAAAATGTCACCAATTTGGCGATTTCAATCGCCAAATATATAACATGTGATTCGTACAAAATGTTTCATAATAAATGATAATGTACATGAGTATATTTTTATAATTTGACGAAATTTTTTCTTGCCACTTTTTGGTCACCGTTGAAACCGAATTCTACCTTAAAATATTTTCTGACACAAAACTAATTATTGGTAATTTTTCGCTAAAGAAATCAACAATTAAATATTCAAATATTCATTTTAAAATATTTTCTTATGATTTTCATTTTTCTTTTCCTTAATTTCGACACCTCGAAAAATATTTAAGGCTGAGAATATTTCATAAAGTAATTTCAAATATTCAATTATTTCTATTGAAGTAATTATGGCCTTTACAATAAATTATTCAAATATCGCTACTTACCTCTGGGCAGCTACGAAATTTCCCATTAATTCTTTCCTAACAACTCTCTCTTCTGAAGACTTCTCAGCAACTTGAGGCCCATCACCTCGTCCCAAAATGGGTATGATTCCCAGTCCCATCGTCGATGTAAGAGGAGGTGGCTTGCATTCTTGTTGAAGCTCCACTTTTGAAGGCCACCTGTACTCCCTTTCGTAAGTGGTCTCCTCTGAGAAGTCCCCATATTTGCCTACAGGGTACCTCCATAACGATTCGATTATCGGGGTCGTTACGCTGCTGAGAGGGTACTTGTTGAAGACATCCGAGTAGGTGGATTGCCTGTGGTACCTGAGCCGGGGTTTCGGGGGTGGAGACTGAAGGGGACCCTCGACGGAGAGTCTGTTTGGTGGAGGAGAGCAGATTTGCCTCGTTTGCAAAACTGGCCATCGGAATCGATTTTTTGTTTCACTAGCAACTGTTGAAATTGAGAGTCGAATCAACACCCTTTATGAGCCAAATGGATGCAGTACCAACAACAATATGAGCATTGCATTTTTGGACAATACATCTTTGTAGCTTTAAGTCAATGGGATTTAAGTCTTAAGTGGAGCAATCAATCCTGCACCCCTCTAACCAGCCTAAAAATTACCAATTATCACGTTTTCTGCTAGTATTGCATTATGTACAACTAAAAATGCGATTATAGTTATTGCTAATAAGGAAAGAAAAAAAGGCTCCCTAGTTTATGCTACTTTTTAAAAAAGAACAATGAAAAAGAATAGAGCATGTGATCATGTTTCAACAAAATTATTCCCACCTTTAAAAACTATTGCAGATATATATTAAAGTCACAATTTGAAGGATAATTTAGAAATTTATAATAAAAAGAATTACAAGGGTGTATTCAAAGTATTATATATATATTTTTTTGATAGTTTGAAAACAATAGTTGGCAAGAATAATGGTTAATATAAAATGTAATCTAATTAAACCAAAAAAAACCAAACTATTCTAAATCTAATTGATTTTTTTTAAATTTAGAATTTAGGAAATGGCGATTTCTGAAATTGTATATGTTGGCGTGACAAATAGATGGAAACAGAAACTCTACACAGTGAAATAAAATAAAAATGAATTACTGTAGCATTTTAGATTTTAAGACATTTTGACTTTGGCTAATAATTTTGCCTTTTTTACTTAATTTATTTAATCGATACTTATTTTAATATTTTAAATTAAACAAAAGTTGAAATCTCCATTTTCAGTAACAAGACTTCTTTCATATTAATCAATATTATAATGGCCTCAGCAGTCTTTATCTTGGCTCAAATAGGCACCTTGGTAAAAAAAATACTTAATTCATATTTTAATTAATGTCAAAAATAATAAGAATATTGTGGTTCATCCCATTGCAATGACCCAACATTTTTAGCTAACTTAAAATATAAAAATGCATAATTTTGAAAATAACGATTTGAATGTTTAACGGAAGGAATCGGTAAAATTTAAATAATGTTAGGCAAAATTTATGAAAAATAATTAATCTCTTTTAATTAATCAATTAAAAGAAATTAAAGTGGCATTTCCAACTACTCATATAATTACTGTTATGAAAATAAGCAAAATCATGAGATAATAAATTATAAATGATTTCTTATCATAATTGCTTTGTCTAAAACTTCGGCACTTAAACATTAACCGCATACCAAAGATTATTCTTCGAAACAGATTGTCAAATATCACTCACTGGTTAACAGGTTCTTTCGTAATAAATAAGTCGAACTACATTCGTCCCTAGCATGAGGATACTATTAAAGCTGTAGAATGGCATTCGGTTTAGTAAGAATTACCGAAATTTCTTTTGTTTTGGCTTCTAGAAAAAGCATAATTCATAATTCAAATTTAAAAATTGAATTAAGCTCTTGAATACAAATATGTAGAGTAAATAAACTTCTATTATTGCTAGAAAGAGATTTTGACTAACCAGCTACTTTTTGATTTTTGCATTTTAAAGCAAATTAATTATATTAATTAATAATGCATGATAAATTTCTATTGAAACATTTACCTGAGGGTAGAGGTTGATACCAAGGAGGAGGTTCTAATTCTACACGCATTTATAAAATAATTATTAAGTGAAAAGATAGTTTTGGATAAATCAACAAGTCTATTACTTAGATGAAAATATTTACTAAATACTAAATATAAATAAAGTAGTCTCTACTAAATTCCCCGTAGTAAACAGTCTCACATGCGTTAAGCTCGTGTAATAATAAAAACTGCAGCTGGCTTTGCTTTCATGCAAAGAGAAATTATCATATCTATATGATAAATATTTACTTTCGGTATAAAATTCGATCAATTAAATTTTCAAAATGTTTTCAAACTATTCAAGCTTTTTAAAGTTTTGGGAGATTGCATATGGTAACTGCTATGGAATTGGTTGTTCTGTTGATCCATGTGTTCAAATAAGAAATCAATTTTCAATTTTTATCAATAGAATAATAAAAACAGTAAAACAGTTTTTATGGGTTGTCTGAATACTTTTTTTTTTTGAGATTGAAGATGGATTGAACGATTTTTATGATTTTGCAGTGAATTAAATTATCATATATCATCTTGTGCAAAAAAAAAATTAAAAATATTCAATTAATTATGTTTAACTTGGTCATATGCAAGCTAAGACATTTCATAGATAATTGCAGTAGAAAAGCATACATAAAAGCGAAAATGAACTATTGTGTTTATACTTGTTCCAGTATCTCCAATTAAAAATAGCCAAAGAAGTATCTCAACATTTATATTCTATGAAGTGCTTACTGTAAAGTGATCGAATTATTCTGATGCACAAAAGATCTTAAAATTAAATTATGTTTTGGCACCTATTAGCATTATTCATTTTTTTACCTGGTTCAACAACCTTATATTGCATGATGATTTCATGTTTTCTCAAATAGAAAAAAAACCTAATATATACGTGTCACGGTGTTTGCGTTCGTACTCCTCCGGAACGGCTCGACCGATTTTCATGACATTTTTAATGTGTATTTGGTAGGTATGAGAATAGATCGTAAAGTATATTTCATAACGCTAGGTAATTAGGGTGTTCCTATTTACGTTCAACGTACGCTGAGATCAACGCTTGCTTGAAATCATCGCCACTGTGGCGTAATGTTGAAAAAGTCCAGCTAAAAATAAACATGCGCGTCCAAATGCTACAAGATCCATCTGCTGGCACATTCTCGGACCAATTGTTAGATATCGGCGACGGGAAAGGTGCTGCCTAGTAAAATACTGGATGCATAAAATTGTCCACTAATTTCTGCACTGTCGTTGATTCGCAAAATGCTCTCATTGACCGCATATTTCCCGATACACGCACACAATACATAAATCATGCGTGGCTGGCAGAAAGAGCCATTTTGGCTGCAAAAAATGTAGACGTTGACCATTTAGATTTCAACATACAGCAGTTATTGCCAGACGACATCATGCAAATCGATCGATGCAGTTCGCGATGCTAACGAAGCTGTAAATTATCCAACAGAGTTTTTAAACTCGCTGGATTTTCCAGTCATGTCACCATACACTCTACGACTGAAAGTTGGATCTCCGGTTATTTTACTTCGGAATTTGAAGCCACCATGGCTGTGCAATGACATGCAATTGGTCATTAAAAAATAGATGAAAACCGTTATCGAAGCCACCATTTTGAATGGCAAATTCCGAGCCGAAAATTTTTTGCTGCCACGAATTTCAATGATTCTCACAGACGTGCCAATCGAATTCAAACTCGTTCAATTTCCTATTAGATTCCCATTCGTAATGACAATCAATAAGTCGCAAGGCCAAACGATGTCTGCGGCTTAGATTTGGGCAAACCATGTTTTTCACACGGACACTTATACGTGGCATGTTCTCGCTTGGGCAAACATCATCGAGCTTATTTGTGTTGGCTAAAGACGGACTGAGAAAAAATATCGTACACTCAATTGCTCTTCGAAATGAATATTGAGTTTATTTATTTCCTTTTTATACTTTAGAACAGAAAATATATTACTTTTTCGCTTTATGTTTAACTTTTAAGAGATCAAACATTGCATATGTTCGTTACGTTAATGAAATACATTGCATTGAGAAAATGAATGGTTGGTGTTTTTTTGTTTTTATAGGCGATCATCGTCTACAGCGTCCCATTCCTCTTTCTGTCATAGATCCTATCCCCACACACTTACAATACATTCATTATTTTTTAATTAACAACCAAAATATTCAATAGAAATAATTTATAAAGCATAAGAATGTTTGCTGGGTCAGCTAGTATATATATAATAAAGTTAACATAAAATAAGAATAGATTTATATATTAATGTTGAAATTAAAAATTAATAGATATTTGGACATCGAAATAGGAACAAATCGAATCTGATTGAAAAAGTGTTTTTTTTTGGGGGGGGGGAGATATTGATAAAATATTCTCAGAATAATTTTCTTTCTCCTTTCTTGTACAAAAAAAATCCTTTGAAGAATACTCTTTCTTATGTATTTAGCACCTTAGAAGCGGAATCTTCGTCCGTAGTTATTAAGGGAAGATAGGTGAACTTATTGGTATAGTTGACAAGTCCTTTAAAGCAATAACTTAAACCTCCCCTCCCCCGCAATTCTGAGACGGGCATTCTTAATATCGGATAACACCCAAAATCGACACATGATATCATTGCATTAAGCATTCGAAGAGAAAACAATGGATTTGTAATAAACCATAAAAGCACTAAAATTGAGATGTGTTGTTCCACAAATTATAGACTGTTAAATAGGAGAAAAGTCTTTTAATTTTTGCTGCTTTTCCAGCATTGGCTACAAGAATTCTTTAGAAGTTTATTTCTTTCGTTGAAAAAGGTCCAGGAAGCATTTCCTTTGTATATTGTAACCAACGGATGTATTCCAGTTATTTTTTTTTTTTGCATACTCTCTAATAAACTTATCATGTTAGAGGACGCCTTATATGACATTGGCTTACAAGAGTTACGAAATATTAACTTTTGGCGTTAATTTGGCATTTTATCTGAATCTATTGCGTCATTTTGGTGAGTTATTTGGGCAATTAATCCCTGGAGTGAGTTAATAGTATCCAAAAATCGAATTGTTGTTTAGAAATTTTTTTCACAATCGATTGAAACCAAAATTGGTCACAAAACTGCACTTATAGCTACGAAATCACGTAAAAATTTGAAATATTTCAGTAATTTCGTTTTTTTTTCACCGTGTTTTCATGTTTGAAAGACCAGACCGACAGACGGTCAATTCCTTGTTGTATTTAGATCAAAATTTGATAGGTGTCCACATTCTTAAATATTGTGACGTTTTTGGTGTCAGCGAGGATAGAACCTGGGATCTTGTGATTTGCAGCCCAGTAACATGACCACAATACAAACGCAATTGCTCGGGTAGCGTAGCTGTTAACTGGCTTATAAGCTTTCACCACAATATCTGTACCGAAAATTATCTATCTAGCTTTCTTCGAATTTTTGAAGATTGCTATACTTTCTTTATAGAACGTATACCAGAAAGTAAAACTTCATATCAGCGGGAATAAAAAGTATCACTGAACAGAAGACGCAAATTCCATCATAAGAGTTTCGCCGAAACTCTCTCGCATATTTTTCCACCCTCTTCTTGAATAAAATTGTGTTATCTTGGGCAAGACTGTAAATGCAAAGAAAGCTCCGACTTTTATTTTCACATTTAAGAATTGTATGCTTTCTAATAGAGTAAAATAAACTAATCCATGTATATTAATTTCGTGCCATTGGTGAATAATAACTAAGGAAGATCAATTTTTGGCATAAATCTAATGTTTTTACTAAATATGAGAGACCATTATCGATTTATCGCTGACGCAAGTACCAGAAAATCGATTATGCATTTTTAAATCGTTCTTTTTTTTTTTTTCAAAACAATAGTAACCAATATTTCACATGCATCCATAAATGAGTCACAAAATCGCTCACGAAATTCCATTGTTTTTGTTTTTTTTTGTTATTGTGTTTTTGAGATATGGCGTTTATATTCGTGAGAAAATACAGACAAACAGACTATCAATTATTTAACATATATAGTTCAAAATTTGATAATTTGCTATTTAGGTCTTAATTTTATGCATTCCATTTTATCCGTCTAGCGTTTTTTCTTTTTGTAGTTATCTTGTTCACTTGTAATCGGATATCAAGACGGACAGACTTCCACTGCTGGATTTCGTTCAAAACTTTATCAAAATCTACAACGTTTGTGTTAAGTTCATGTACCAAATTTCATCCGTACATCTCAAAGCGTTTCTGATTTATCATGGCCATAGACAGAACAGCCGACAAGCAGGCATAATTCTAAAAACTTATTTTTCAGATTTACAAAGATTTTGAGATGTCGTAGAGATTCGAATTTTGTGACGATTACAATACATTTTATTTGTATTCTTCATGTAAGGAAAAGAAAAATAGTGTTGGAAATGAAACGTTATTGTTTAAAAGTGCAAAAAAAAATCTATATGGAATTTTCGTAATTACATATACTGATATGCATTAACCATTTTAATATTGACCGACCCACCGAGACTTGGGAATTCTACCGTGGCTGCAAATGAGAATTATAGAATTTAAAGCAAGGACGTCATGAGTGATAACGTGTTTTAACATCGAGAAACCCTAGTTTGTAAAAGAAATTTGGTCTGACAGGATAGAATTTGGACGGTAGGGTTAATACCTATTAACCCTACCGTCCGGGCTTTGTTTAGCGAAGAATGTTGAGAAATTTTGTCTCGTTTAATGACGCTAATAGAAAATACAAGCAAAAGTTGAGAGATAAGTTTCATACTCGTTAGCTTTTGTTTCAAAAAGGAGTTTCCGGAAAACTTTTACTAGTTTTGTTGTCAGGCTAATTTAATGAGAGTCTGGAATCCACTTCTATATTTCTGACATAACTTTTTGCTATAGAGGGTGACATTTTCTGGGCTAAGTTCAGCTTCCATTCCTTTTTTTCTGAAACACTTATTTCAGAATCATGTATTTAGAATTAATGGTTTCAAATATTACCGTTTGCACATTTTCCAATAAAATTAATATTTTTAAAATAATAACAATTGCCTATGCGGGATTTCATATCTAATGTAATATAATTACAAGCTACATATTCAATTAATATGATGGTGAAATTATTTTGTTAATTGTACTTCTGTAAGAAAAACTCAAAAAATTATTTCTGAATTCCTAAAACTGTATAGAAACACTTTCTGATCTGCTTTATAATTTTAATAATTTAACAGGCTCAAATTCCCATGCATACGAATTGAATTATGCTATTAGGAAATTTTTAAATATTTTTTTCATAAACTGGCACTAAATTTAATTTTTTATAATATTTCAATAGATTAAATAATCTTTTAAAATTTAATTTTATCTATAAAAATATCTGATTATTGTTGATTGATTAAATATTGTTATAAACCTGTAGTGCTGCTTTCCAGCACGGTTAGTTCTATAACCGGAAAGACTGATTTACAATAATCTGTATTGGTTGCTGTTCGGATGCCGAGCCAGTGATCCCAGAGCTTGGCGACAAACTTGACGACCATTTGACGACAAAATAGATAATGCTGGAAACTTCGAGAATTTTAATAATCCATTCAATAGGCCCAGAACCTTCTCTCTTCGCCTCCCGGGAACTATAAAAGGCCGGCAGTCTCCAGCTGCGAGGATTCTTGATCGGAATTGTAGTCGGAGTCCTAGACAAATAAGCTATTGCTGAACTGATCTGTGTGCCGATTCCTGTTGTCTATTATGGAAGCAGCATCAAGTTGTTTGTGGAGTAGCTAGTCTGTGTGATAGTGAGTCGGCAGTTGCATACAGCTAAAGCGAGGTGCCGTGAGAATTTCACTCGTTTGGAGAGACAGTAGAGCGAAGCTCCGAGGATCCCCTCTCCTGCTGAATTCTGTCTGGTTTCTTTGTGTGGTGAGGTCGAATACTACTTTGGGGTACTGTGTGTCGTAGTGTGCTACTGTGTGTTTGTCTCGGCTGTTTATAGTTGTCGTCTTTGTATTTGTCTTGTCTATGTGCTCGTGTTCTTCCTGTAAATAAACGTCGTCGCTGTTTTCTATTGAGGCCTGCTGATTGTGTTTTCACGTCATACACCCACTACAAGCGAACCCGGTGATCCGTAACAATCATGATTTGATACTGGAAAAGTTTGTTTCCCGAATCATCTTGTATATTTTATCATTTAAAGCATATTCTGAACATTTTGATTAGTCATTTGAATTTTAAATACTCCCGATTATCATATCATCCTCAACCATATCTTTAAGATAAGAAGTGTTTTTAACGAATTTTTAAAAAAACTTCTTAAAATCCTGGATTATTATAAAAATTTTAGAGTAATCTTAATTTTTATTAAATTTTTAGACTAGCTTTAAAATCGAATTGACTGAATATGCTCTTAAGATATAAAAAACATCTATACATTTAAAATAATAAGGGAATACAATTAATCAGCCGGCCGACCGCTACCACTAGTGCGATTTCCACACTTTTGGTATTATATGAAACCTCATGTCCTGCAGATATATCCCTCGAGAGTTGCATTCCTTCCATTTTCGACAGCGATAAAAAATACTTTACAAAACCTTCTGTATGGAGAAAATCTAGCGACAGAGTTCAGATGGTATTTGATCTACTGTCAAGCAGTATTTATGATAAATATTTTGTGCTCCCAGACATATAGAAAAATAAATAGAATGCTACAAATTCAGTAATATATTTTTCCCATTCAGTGATGTCTAGTAATCAAAAATTCGTTAATACCAAAATCGATTAATTTAACGACTATAATAATATCTCTTTTTATTTTCATATATGAGAAAATAAATCAAATATTATTCTAATTCATTAAAAATGATTAGAATAGAATTTGATTCATTCTAGAATTTGAATAGAATTGTTCATTGACAAGTGCTCATCATTTAACTCATCTTGACTTATCATTTGATAAGCGCATTATAACATGAATAAACTATGGTATTATTAGCTTTAAACATTCTATTATTTTACGCAATTTGCATCAAAATAATACAAGTGCCTAAAAATCTATTTCGAAAGTTGCTAAATATACGCAAAAAGGAAATGGTAAAGATGTCGCAACAGAAAAGATGATGCGCAATGTGTTTTATAAAAAATTATATCTGAAACATAAGAAACTGTAACAAAATACAATGAAACTTTTGGTGCACAAATTACTATATAAACTGAATTTGCATGCAATATAGATGTCTAATTTCGCTGTTGAAGTAAAAAAAAAAATTAAAATATACATTATAGTTGTATAAAAAGTAAATACGCATTTCATTAAGCATTTTTTTTTCTCGATGGCAAAAAGCCATTCATAGATAAAATTCCTTTTATTATGCGCTAAAATGTCACAATCCTTCAATGGTCAAATTTTCATCAGATTACATTTCTTAATTATTATACACATTAAATGCACATAACCTATCTATAAATTCAATCCACTACAATGATAGAAAAAAAAATCATTGCAAATCTCACAGCAGGAGGCAGTTTTGGTTAAAAAAATTAAATTATTATATGCTGAAATATATTTTATTGCTTACGATTTGCTTTGAATTAAAAGAAATTAAAACTAAATAATCTAATGACAACATACTATAATGCCATTTAATGTCTCAAGTTTCAATAACAAGTTGTTACTTCTTGCTTCGTTTAAAATCGGAATATTTAGATATGAATTTTATAAATAGCATGGCTATTCTAAGGTAAGCAAAAAAATTTATATAAATAATGTAATTGCTCTATTAATACGCAAAAAAATGATTATTCACCCTGTTAAAATTTTGAGTCACAAATCGAGTTTTTAAGACATCTGTTTGTCCTACAGCTGTAAAAATAAACTCAAAATTTGCGTGTTCTCCGATTCCATTATATAAAAATTTGCATGCATTTTTTCATTTTTACTTTTAATTTTGTGTTTAAGATTTTCTCATTTATATTTCCAATGAGTTTTTACCGAGAATAAACTGCGAAAGTTTCGACATAACCAAGAGCAAAGTGTCATGTAAGAAATCTTCATATTTCGTTCAAAAGTTCAATAATGCATTCAATATTGTTTCCTAACAATAAAGTAAGAGAGAGATATATAATAAGAGATTTAAAGTAATAGAAAAACTAACTCAAAAGTATATTTCCATGAATGCACGATACAGAATAGAATTTCTAATGAAATTATATTCTTATTTTGAAATATGAATAAAAATTATCATTTGTGTTTCAACATTTTAAATTTAGGAGCCACCAGATAAACTTAAATTCTATGGATGAGACTTACAGCTAAACATAATGGCTTCGAAATCTTGAAAATATTCTTTATAGTAAGAACTTTCTAAAGCATTTAGTTTTAATGAGAAAAATAACTGTAAAAACTTTAGAAGGTACTTTTAAAAACGATCTGCTCGCTTTGCCACTTAACTCCGTATCGAAATTATTGCTTTTCAATTCTGCATTATTGTTTCGAATACAATTCCCAGATATCAGACGAATGTTTCGTAGATGCCCTCATAAAAGCGTTTTATTATACTACTTAATGCTTTGAAAAGAGAAGTCGAGGCACTTAAATTCCAGTAATTTACCCCAAGGTAGGTCCGTCCAGCCATCGTGTCTTCCCAATTAAGTTCTGCGATAGAAGAGATACTTCTTTCCGTTTTTTTTTCTTCTCATAAACCACCATGATGGTCACTAAGTCTAATTAGGAACCTGGAATGATGGGATGGAAAAAAATGGATCGATTGGAAGAAGGCTGCTCTCTGGCCCTGATCTGCATCTTATCTTTTTAAAAGTCTTTTAACGGAACAACGATTCGGATGTCTTTAATCTGATACGCTTTCGTGGAAATACGACAAGAATTGAGGCGTTTGTCTAGGGGTAAAATGTCTGGTTCACTAATTTCGATATTGTTTTGTTTTGAGAATAAATCAAAAATCGTGAATTCCGCCTTTTTTGTTCGAAATGCTGATTAAAAGAGTGAAGAAGAAAAGGATCTTTTTCCCTTTGCTTATTTTATTTTGTTACATTTTGCGAATTTAATCCAAATAAAGGAATATATTAATAAAAAACAAGTTATATAATTCCGTGTTTTTTAAATGTTTTATTTCGTGTTACTTCGATTTTTACCTCGCATATAATCTTCATTTCAATTATATGCATCTCCGCCTAAGAAATCCTTCTGTTGATGTCTGGTTTGAGTAGAAAGCAAAATACTGGCTGAAAAGAAAAATAAGAATGTAAGAACAATAAAAGTTGTGTTTACAAAAAGAAGAATTTTCGAATTCGATTTTTAAAATATAAACCTCATCTGTATACAGTCGTATCTTCTCTTTAGTAGTATCGCCATTCGCTTTTTGGCTTGCTGTTTGGTTTACATCAACTTCGATAGAAATATCGTATTTCAAGAAAAGTGACATATTAAGAAATTTAACAGAACGTAACAACGATAAGAATAGAGAATTTTCTCATTTAAATGCAATGCAATAATTCAAATCATTAAATAATTCAACATGTAACCCTTTCTTAATAAAGCAATGCTACAGTATAGTTTAACTGTCAATATATACATTATGAAACTGATAGAAGAACCTGATTAAAAAAATAACATTTATCTCTGATAATAAAATAACTAGAAATATTTTTGCGAAAAAGGTTAAATGAATGCTTAGATAAATTATAAAAATTCTTTCTACGCTAAGGTTTCTTAATGATGAAAATATAAAAAAGAAAAATTCTACGAATAGAATCTATAATTTATATACTTTTACCACTACCATTATAAAAAAAACCGAAAAAGGAATTAAACAACTATGATAATGTTCATATTACCATTATTCATGTTCATACCATTATTTAATATGTGATCATCCTAAAGAAAACACGAATAAATCCCATGTAATTGAAACTAATTCATTGTCTAATAGTTGTAGTAAAAATAACGTATTTCTAATGCCTTTATTTGTGTATAGTGTCTTTAAATAACATAGTCGTAACACTGAGAACATTGATTAATAGCGGGTCTCAGCCATAGAGCTGAGATACTAATAGAGGGAGTGCAACCCTACTTTGGTGTAGGACAAGATAAAATCACATAACTTCGGTACAGAATTTGTGTTTACTGTAACCGCATTCTCCGTTCCCCGTTATATTTCAATGACAGATTTTTTTCTCGCTCTTAACTGTTGGATTTTAAAACTTATTTAAGCCATGGTTAACTATTGCTGTGCAATTGGATGCAAAGAAAAAGCTTCTAAGGATAGTCCTGTATCATTTCACAGGTATGTACAATAAATATATTCTGTTTATATCCATTTTAAGTCAATTTAAAATTTCGTAACCTTCATCACTCAGTGATTTTGGTGTTAAAACTGAATAATATTTCATAATTTGGTTTGGTTATTGTTTTAAATTTATTTAATTTGTTATTAAGCTTCATTTAAACTGATGTAACTGCATAGTATTTTGTTACTTGCTTTATTTTAATCTCGAATGTGTTGCAAGTGCTTGGCTGCAAGCTTGGCGTGATTTTTTCTCGCCCATACAAGCGTTTACATAAACATTATCGACCGATTAATAATTGTGTATTTATTTTAGTGCAAATAAAGTTCCTTATTATTTCCAATATGTTGTTTATTTTTTACTATAAATATTCGAATCGTATTATTCCGTAAAAATATTAAATCATCATTGTGAATGAATTAGTGAAACTAAAACGTATGTTTTATTGAAAATGTTATATAGTAAAGTTTCATAAATGTGCTAGCAGTAATTGCATGTTTTTATAAATTTTAATTAAGATCTAAAAAGAAACTAGTGGACATTCTAAAGATAAACTATTAAAGAAAGAAATGCTATCTTTACAAATAAAATTTTTTTCTGAATGTTAACTTTATTAATAACTTGCAATATGCACATACCCTAAAATCACCTTTTTTGTAAAAATTTCGAATTTCCTTATTATTTTGTATTAAATCGACACATTTAAGGTTCCAAAAGTGATTTAATTTTGTTTCTGCGGTAGTTAGAAGCAAAGGTACCGCCAACAACACTACCAACCAGAAGCGAAATATTTAAAACTGATATTAACAAGGAGAAGGCACGAGGTTTAAAACTGAGTTTGGAATGAGATTTTGTATAATGATAGTATGCATTTAGAATGTTTATTAATGAAAATATTAAGACTCAATAGTAAACCTTAAAACTTTCAAATTAGCTTATATACTAATAATGTGTTACCCGAGAGCTCGAGTAGTGTAGTGGTTAGGGCACTGGCGTACCATTCAGAATACCTGGATTCGATTCTCAGCTAGTGTTTTTTTTTTCTTTCTAAATTATTTCAAAATAATTTAACAGTTTTAATTAATATCTTTTTCATTTTTTATGCAAAAATAAATATTATTCAGAATATTCAAGAAAAAAAAAAGACTTAGGTCACTTTTATAATCTGCTTTTATTATAAATCTTTTTAATCTGTATGAGATAATGATAAAAGTATTTTAACATGTAATGTAAAATTAAAAGATGTTTTCAGGTAAAGAAAAGAAATTAAATATTTTCTCAAAGAAGAAAAATACTCACTTTTAATTAATGCACAAAAGCAATATAAAAAAGTAAACATAATTTAAATCAACAGACTCGGCTACTGATGTAAAAATAAAAACATTATTTTCGAAACCAGTTTGCTTAGTTTTCAAAGAATATAATATAAACAAGTTATTTAGGAAATGAAAACCGACCGGACCCAATGCCTCGAAGCAAAATGTTGAGCGGCAGGTTTTTGAGTATGCCAAGATTTGCGATATGGCGCCAAAAAAGGCCAGATTTCTCACAAGTCACATGGCTCATGTTCCGTACACTTGTTTAGATTAGAAACAAGCGACTAGCTTCCTCCATTTATATATCAGCTCTATGGTCTCAGTATTCTTACATTTCCAAACGTGCAATCTAGACGTTGGGCATTAAATCAAATAATAAGATAAAAATGCAACATATGTTAGGTGGGGGGGGGGGCGCAGAGTTAGAATCTGATGGCTGCGAAATTGGTTTATTGATAGAAGCGGATATCACTGGTGTATTTTTAGATGAATCTATCAAAATGGAATCTGGTTTGTTTTTGTTAAAGACGCGGTTAGGAGATATTTTGACTGGAAAACAGGAAGTTGCTGATATAGTTTGTGCAAACAGTGATACTGTTGTAAATGTTCTTTCTTTATACTTTTAAAGATCCGTCTATCAATGAGTTGTGGAGTCACGAAAGTATTGAAATCCATGATCCAATTCAGAAGTTAAATAAAAATGAGCATTCAAAAGTGATTGAGGAATTTAAAAACAATATGAAAATTCTCTTGAACGATAGATACGAACTTAATTTGTCTTTTCAATCAGATGTTATTCAGTTGCCTTCCATTAAAGAATTGACTTGGAGGCGACATAAAAATATATGCGAACGCGCAACGGAATGGGCTTCTAGAGAATTATAAGGCTGTGTTTATAGAATGGTAAGAATTAAAAATAATTGAAAAGGTAGATTGTGAAACCGAAACATCTCATTTTCTGCCCCAACGACCGATTGTGAAAACCGATAGTATTACTACCAGAATAAGGCCAGTCTTTTGTGCGTCGGCTCATGAAACTGGAAAAAATTCCTGAAATGATTTATTGTAATAAAGGTCCAAATTTAAATGAACAGTTATCGGACATCACTGATAGATTTCGAAGTTATTTCTGCAGGTATTGAAAAGGCTTTCCTTCAGTTGGGAATTGCATCTGAGCATAGATTTTTTTTGAGATTCTTTTAGCGGGCAAATTGTGTATTGGCATTGTGTAGTAGTTTTTAATATGTCATCTGAGTTCTTTCTAATTAATAACAGCACTTACACACTTGTTCGAAAATTTGCCGCGGATGCTGCTGAAATAGCCGATAAATTAAAACTTTCGTTTTATGTTGACAACTGTATGCCGGGCTTGGGAGATTTTAGTTAATAAAGAGACTATTTTGAGATCAAAGAAAATTTTGTCACGTGGCTGTTTTAATTTACGAAATTGGGAAAGTAACGTCAGATGCAAATATATATCAAAGAGTACAGGGATAACTAAAATTCTGGGAATGTTATGAGATTTAGATAAAGATGTTCTGAAGTGCAATGTTTGTGTCGAAGATTTAAAAAATGAGGAGAGTAATATAACGGAGTGATCCATTTTGGCAGCGGCATAGAACAATTTTAATCTATTTGGAATTTTATGTTCTCCTGCTCTACTACCTAAAGTATTGTTGCAGAATGCATGGAAATTAAAATTATGTTTCGATTCGTTTTTGTCTAATGATATTTCGAAACTGTAAGGAAGTAGATAAATTTGCTGATGTAGAAATTCCGCATTATTTTCAAATTAATGATACCACTCAAATGCATGTTTTTGTTGATGCCTGTAAAGAGACAACTTGTGTAGTTTTGAGATCAGATACTTTCCAAGGTGTAAAAATTATGCTTGTCAGGACAAAAGCAAAAGTGGCTCCTTTAAAGCAGATGGCAATTCCTAGATTAGAGCTTATGGCAAACTGTATTGGGACCAGGTTGGCACATTCGGTGCCACGAACACTTAATATTAAACTGTTTTTTGGAGTGATTCCATTGTTCCATGGTATTGGGAAAAAAAGGGGATGGTCAGTTTTCCTATCGGATATAATTAAAGAAATATAGCGAAATATACCTCTTTTCTAATAGCGAATGGCGACATGGACCAGAAAAAATGAATTCCACTAACCTAATCTCTCGAGGATGCTTCCGTAGTCATTTGGCTAACTGTGAGAGAAATAGTTAAACATGGCATCACATTATTGTCTTATGTGGTCAAAAATATGCTTATAAAATATGTCGAATTAATGCATGCTAACTAAGTTTTGAAATGTTTTTTGATTTTTTAGAAAAATTATAAAATTCTATAAGAAATTAATAAGTGTACTAGGAATTCGTAAATCTACAAGTAAATAATTAATGTTTTTATATTAATTGTATTAATAGTGAAATATAAAAAGTCCAACATTCTAGTGCAAGCTATATAAATTGATAGCACTGTTATTTTTAATTCACTAAATCAAGATTTTCTTCGGATTCTGAAATTAATTCAAAATCTATTTTATATCATTTGAATTTTATTTATTTATTATGAAATAAATAAAATTCAGAAAAAAAGAAAGATCAGAATACTTAAAAAAAGAATATTAGAAAAGGATATTTTATAATTTTATACTTTTTTTCAATTTGATTCAAAAGTGTCTTTTTGATTCAAAAGTGTCTTTTTGATTCAAAAGAGTCTTAATTTAATTCTTATCTTTTGCATTTTTTATTTAATACTAATCATTTTCTCAGAAAGTTATAAAATTATGTCTCGACAAATTCCATATCTAATGCAGAGGGCAAACAGATTTTGCAATCTATCAGAATTCCAAGAAAATTCACTTGGCTGAATTTTCTTTTCATTTGTTGAACAGAAGAAAGTAAAACAAAATTAATGAATCGGATAATGTTATTTTTCACCTCAGAATCGAAATTTTTATGACCTCAGTTATGCGTTAAGTTAGAAGTTCTTATCGTTATATCTGATAAATAGCTAATCCAAAAATCTTAATATTCTGCATTCTTGAGCGGAATAGGATACATCCTGGACTGCTTGTTAAGACAAATGAATTTAGTGGCAAAACCCGTAAGCCTTTAAAGCGCGTTGACCCGCAAAATATTTTAGTTTCCCCATGATAATTCGAATCGGCATGGTATGGATATCTATAAGCCTTTAAAACGATATCTTAAATGATCGTTCGGAAACGGATATTTTTAACATCGGCTATCACCTGAAAGTGACACATTTTTGTTAATGACCCCATTATACTGGAAAGCCATTTGTAAGAAAGCCGAGAATCTGTAACGAGCATTTCAAAACACGAAAATCGACAAAATCTTTTGCTATGTCCCTCAAATTATATATTGTGAGACATGGGGAAAATATATCAACTTCTTTTTTCTCCACTTCAATATTACATTTCTTTCGGCATTGCCATCAAGAAATCTCAACTATCTCATTCTTCCGATGAAAAAGGCACGGTCAAAAGTAACTTCATGTATTTCACGTTAAAATTAATAACAGTAAGCCCATTAACAGATGGAAGTATCATCTGCTTTCATATTTCTGTTATAAAATGTATGGGAAATCTTGACAGCGCAAGAAATGGAAAGCCATTGTTCAAAAAATGAAAGCAGATATGCTCAAAATCTTCTCGAGCATAAGCATAATCAACTGCAACAATATACTTTTTTTTTCTAAATATTAATATTTTGTAGTTTCCTCTTGACCAATATTGCTTTAGATATGGAAATAATTTGAGAATTTTTTTACCCATTATTTTCTTTTTCTGAAATGGAGTACTCCTATATTCATATGATAGTCACAAAGATATTTCGATTTGTGTTTATAATTATTTCCTTATACTTTTAACGATTTCACAGAGATCGTTCTCTATTTATAGTTTAAATTTATTTCTATGAGGAATATCTTTGGATATTTAATTTTTTTTAGCTCGGTTATCTATAATGCACTTTCGTTGCTGAACTGCTCTTAATATCTAAAGTTTGTCGTCCTCGTCATCTGATCACGGTTCAAAATGACGAGGTTTGTCCCAAAATAGCCCTAGTGTTGCTTTAAAACGGGACGTTAATATAACTAAACTAAACTTATCATTTAATAATAATTAAAAACAGAAATTATCTTTTATTTATTAAATAATTTAATATTAGTTTGACCTATTTATTAGATTAAAATGAAATAATGTAAATGAAGATAATATCAGAAGTAATAATAAAAAGGGAATAATTAACACGAAATACGTGATTATTTATGTTATTTTAATGTATACAAATAGCAAAACGATTTGTGGCATTTGTTTATAATATTATACAGCTGCAAAAAATTAGAGCAATAATTTTGTCAGTTAAGTTACAAAAATATACATGCTTTTTTTTTGTACTTTCATTGCAAAGAAATTAATATTGTTAGTTTTGAACAACGCTCCAGAAAATATGATTCAAACTTTTATGACGCATTTTAGCGTTTAAAGTGTAAAGATGAAAAATGACTTTGATTGTTGGCAATAGTAAGACAATAAAAATTTGAAATAGATACAATGATTTATATGAGCTCAATGTCTGAATTTATAAAGTGAAATTTGAAAAGTAGAACAGTGGAACGCACGATAATTATTAATTGAATGAAATATTTTTTCCATTAATATTAAGATAAAAAAGTATTTTTAACTTAATATTTGCTTTATTTATTTTAAAAATATTTATTATCTTAATAGTGCTTTTATATGATAAAACTGATAATATATGACAAAAAAAAAGATATTTCATTAGGTTCTTTAACAGTACACTGGTATGCAAAACTTAAGCAACAGGTATGTTTTTTGCCATAACTTCGCGAGAAATCATCTGAGAGACATGAAATTCAGAAATAAGATACAGCATTTTGTTCTGAAAGAATGACGAAAGCATAGTTGCGCAGAAATGAATACAATGCATACAGTATGAAATCAAACGAAAAAAGGCTTTATTGAACTCATAGTATCGTTATATATGATTGTCTGTCCAAGAGAAAGAACAGCAAGCAGATGTTCCTTAGTATGGGATATGCCCTCCCCTTACTGCAATGTTTGCTTCGCACCGTCTCCCCATACTCAGCGCCAGATTGTCCAACAGTTCTTGAGGTAAGAGTGCCCATTCCTCAATCGGCATCTGTTTAAGTTGTCGGATGTTCCCAGGAGGATGTAATCGTGCCGCAAGGCGTCTTCCCAAAGCATCTCACACATGTTCTATCGGATTTAAATCAGGGGAGCACGCCGGTCAATCCATTCGAGTGATATCTCCACTTTCCAGGAGCTCCTCAACAGCATGAGACCTGTGTAGCCGTGCATTGTCATCCATAAAACGAAGTCTGATCCAATGGCACCTCGGAACAGACGCACATGGGGAAGGATCACCTCCTGACAATAGCGATCTCCAGTTACAGAACCTCTGTCGAAAACGTGGATCTCAGTCCGCCAGTTCATCATAATGCCTCCCCAGACGACAACTCCAGGACCACCGAAACGGTCTCTTTCCGTGATGTTACTGGGATGAAACCGTATCCCGACCTCTCTCCAAATCAACTGGCTTTGGGAATCGCTTGTGGCACTAAGACGACTCTCATCAGTAAAGAGGACACGACTCCATTGATGAGATGTCCAGTTTTTGTGCTCCCTGCACCACTCTAAACGGTGCCGCCGGTGGGAAACTGTCAAAGGGATGCAGCGTTCAGGACGGCGGGCGAATAGGCCACCTTTGTGAAGGCGTCTGGACACAGTAAAACGCGACACTTGTCGCCCCATTGCTGCATACAGTTGCTGAGCAATGGCGCTTGCTGACTGGTTTCGGGTTCTTTTTGCCTGCAGGACGATATGTCGGTCATCCACTGCAGTTGTTTTCCTGGGGCGGCCACCACCAACCTTTCTCACAGCTGTACCTATGGTTTGGAAGGCTTTCCAAGCGCGCGAAACGACACTTTTGTTGATTCCGAACTCTTCAGCTACACTGGTCACACTACGCCTCTCCTCCAGCTTTCCGATCATTCTTCCACGTGTGAAATCGTCCAGGTGATTTCTGCTAGCCATATTTCACGAATTAACTCACGTGCACTTGCAGCGAATGCCTTTAATTGCGTCTCCGCCCTTCCTTTTATTGTAGTGTTGAGCTGCGCGTGCCTTCCGCACGTGTTTTGCGTACGCTCACGTCGCCTGTGACGTTTTGTTCCTGATATTTGCATACGCATGACCTATCTCTTGAATTACGTGTTCATTGTACTGATCGCAAGAACTCCTTTTCTGCAATTTCATGGCTATCTGCTTAAAATTTGCATTGTTGCTTAAGTTTTCCACATCAGTGTATTTCAAAATTAAAAAATATGCATAAAATATTACAATGTCTAATACAAAAAGGATGTTACACATTTTAACGATCATCTAACTACGCGATGAGTTCTGAAATTTCAAATTTTTTCATTGAGATTCATCCATACTTATGTTGTACTCGAAATAAAGTCCATGTCTTCAATCGTTTCTAGTGTATACCTTTTAATTAAAAGAAACGCGTTGCAAATTTCTCTGCAAGATCAGAAATCTCAAAACATTGCGGAGAAAGAGAATAATCTTCCTTGATACCCCGAGTGAGATATTTATAACGCATTTATGTGCTTTTGGCATTCCTTCAGGTGAAAGATATTTTGGAGTATGTCAATGCGCATATTTGGGCAAAAAAATTCTAAGAACTTTAAGACGGAATATACAATAATTACCAATGGTAAAAGCTCAATATTTTAAAATAATAGCTTTTATTATGTCTGATTTCAGATGGATTTGTATGTAGTTTAAAATTTCACCAAACACCTTTGCCCATCTGTTAAAAGAACGGATACTGTAATTGTTTAAATACAAAATTTTAATTTCAGAGCATGGCTATTTTCAAATTCTCGGGTTACTCATCTTAAAAGGTATTGAGTTTGACTTATCTGTCCATGGAAATATAACAATAACTATCGAACATGAATTATTGAATAAATAAGAATAAAACATAAGTTATTGAAATAAATTTAATAACTTCACAATCTTAGCTGTTTGTGTCAAAGATGCTCATCATTGAGTTAGATTATTTTTTAGATAATTACGATTGAAAATTACTTATTCTTTGGATATTTAATGTTATGTTAATATTGTTAAAAAGGTTGTTAAAAGAATTTTTAATGTTAATATTGTTAAAAAAAAAAGGTGTTTTAGCTTCTTTTAATGGTAATTTTATTATGTTTATACACGTAATGAAATATTTATTTCAAATTTATGTATTTCATGAACATTAAATTGATTGGAAATTAAAGCAGATCTTTGCTTCGTGCTTCCTAAAAGTCGATTTTTTGCGTGATATCCATTGAAACTAACTCGTGGATATGTTTTAAGGCATTTTAACAAGTCTTAATTTGAATCTTAAGGCAAGTTAAAAAAACAATCATTTTTTCCTTTGTTTATTTTTCGGCTCGATATTGTTACTTTGAAAATTTAAGTAGCTCTTTTTATGTGGAAATTGCGATATATGTATACACACAATGAAAATACAAAAAAAAAAGAAGTAAATTATAGAGAAAAAAAACTATTAAATGGAAAAACATATTTTTGCTTTATTATAAAATTTATTATTATTTTTATTATTGTATTATTAAAATTTATTATTGTATTATAAAAACGCAAAATTACAAGAAACATACATAAACATAATATTGGAAACAAAAAAAGGAAAAAAAATATAAAATAGAATATATTTAAAAAAAATGTTTTTAATTTTTTTCTAAATAAATTTGATATTTCCTGCAGCTTTTTTCTCTTTTTTTCAATCGTTGATTCAGAAAGAAGGTTAGCCATAATATACGAATAGGACTGGCTTTTCATTCATTTTGTTACCAGAGCTGCTTTTCTTTCTTTCATTATATGTAAGCAATGGAAATTATTTCAACTACCTACCATTGTGGTAATTATTGTCTCATTTTAATAATTCTATAAGGTGTGTAAAATATTATGTACAGTTTTGTATAAAATAAATTTATACATTTTACTGTATGTATTTTTAAAATTTAAAATGGTAATTGTTTCAAAACATTGTTTCTGTTTCTTCTTTTATTGCGCAATAGGAATAATTGTCTATATTTTAAATAATATAATATTTTCTTATAACTTAGGAAAAATAAAAAAAAAATAAAAAAAAATGTTTTGAATATTTAAATAGGTATCAAATGTGGAGTAATATAACCCTATAATAATCGATCGATTGTTTTTAATAGAAATTGATTGGAAATGAGAAAAAATAATAAAATCTCCGATAAATAGAAATATAACGGATTATAATATAAAATTTATAATTAAAATGCAATTATGATACAAACGATATATCTAAATAACGTTTTAAAATTGATAAAAATAGTATAATTCTGTCTAATATTTTTTTTAAAAATCGAGCCTGTAATTTCCACTAAAATTATTAGCACATTCTTTTCACATTATAAACTTTGGATTCACTATTCTATTGGGTTTTCAAGAAAATTTGCCTTACAAATGCTTCAATGGAGTTTATGCCTTTTTGTTTTAGAGAGTCGGATATAGCAACAAAATAAAACTAATATTGGCAGAATTAGGGACACTTTTCTTATTTTTTCAATCAAGTTCTTGCTTTGAACAAAGAATAAACCAACATTCCATATTTGGTTGTTTTCCTGTCTCAATAAATAATTATTTTCTTTCTTACTTTACATTTAAGCTCTCTTGGTTGTGATTTTTTTTTAATATATTTTACACCAATACGGGTACGGGAAAAATTACCCCAGATTGCGTCTGTGCGTCATACAGCAAAAAAAAAGTACAACAGGCTCGATAAAAGATAACGACTCTTTATTCTTCAGAAACAAAACACAGACGAAAGGTACACAAAACAGCACTTGCACTAAGCAGAAGCGTACGAGTAGCAAATTGGCAATAAACATTTGTAACAGTACAAAGCATTCAGTGAGACTTACTCGGCTATTTGCTTGAGCTCACCTGAACTGCCGATTGATTACTCCTAAATCACTACTGATTGCATATCTCGTTCCCGTGATTATCAGTGAAAGGTTTTATAGTCATGTCTTGTAAAAGGATGCTATCTGTTCTCTTCTCAGCTATATATCGCCGAAATTTTAGCAGTTTCAGAAATTTTCTTTTTTTGCCGCCATAGTCGCTAAATTACTCGCCATGTTTATTGAAAACTGGCCCCATGAAATTTGCTTTACTTTGCATCCACCAATGCTATCTGTAGAACTATTTTCCTTAGCAGGATACTTAGTGTTTTATAAAGCAATATTACAAATTCGTTACAATATAAACAAGAGGATTGAGTTCAATTTGAGTTGCACTCAGATGATAATTTTCTTCTGATTCTCTGATGTTAATTCTTCTAAAAATCCACACTAAACTGAAGATTCAGTAAAAGATTTCTATATTACATTACAGTATATTGATTTAGTTTATTGAATTATTTTTATTAGTAAATTGCAATAGTTCTAAATCAATCATACACTAAATCGATTAAATTTAAATTTTTAAAAAATTCTGCTAAATGCTTCTTTCCTCTAATTTGATATTTTTATAAAACATGTTAAAGCTTATTTTTAAGTTAACATTTCTAAGTGTATATTTAAATATTAATAATTTGTAAGCATTTTTATGATATTTACAACACCTTATGAATATGCATTTTCTTACGATATTAAATTCATATTTTGAATGCCGCCCATACTGTCAATGTTATAATCAAGAAAATTTTTTAAAATAATAGAAAGTTAAAAGAAAAAAATGCTTTAAATTTAAACAGATATAATTGGAAAAAATCATTTATTTATTTATTCTTTTGGCTAAATAATTTTTTATTATGTTATTTTGGTGAGTGAACATTCTCTGTAAATGGTATGATATAAAAAAAAATTATTTACAAATAAATTTCTTTTTAATTTTTATTTTATTATTTGCTTCATAACGATACTATAATGAAATAGAAATTTCTGCAATAAAGATAATGAAACTGAAAACCTCTTCAACATCTTAAAACTTCAACATGTAGCTATTTCTTTACTATGAATATATTTCCAATTTCCTTTCTGTTTAATTTAAGCATATTACTCATATTTGTCAGAAGAAATAGAAAGGGGATTGCAGTAATGCTTAATATTAATCATTTTATTCGATAATACGACGATAATAAATCTATGCAAAATGTTCCTTACAAACCTTGAAATAAAAATGATAGCTCCAAAAAACTATTCAAAATTTGCCGAATACATGTAGGAGACAAAGGATAAAAAGATGGCTTAACTGTATGAAAAAGAAATTTTGCTATTGCTCTTACAAGATCTTTCTTGAAGTAATGTTTCTAGATTGCTTTTTTTGTTTGTTTAAATTACATTATAATGCGCATTTCTAGAGATGAAATTAAAAAAAATAATATAGTTTACAAATAGTATAACAATACGGTAAAAGTTGCAAAATAGACTTTATCGCCAACTGCAAACATTGCTAATAAATATTCTTTTGCCATTCGAAATCATGCAAGTGTTTTTTATTGTAATTGAATCATCAAGAAAAAAAAATAAATACAACACAGATTTCTGTATTGTATTTTAGTGTTAATTTTCAATTTACATTACTTTGGTTCTAATTTGCATTTGTTTTGTACTTGAGTAGTATAACAATTAAACATTTAGCAACGATTTATTCTGTTTACCTAGCTATTTACATTTTAGTATTTATGCTATTTATCTACAATACATGTTCATTTGCATTTTTCTTTTCTTTTTTGTTCTTGAATAGGATAGCAATCAAGCATCCAGCGAAGGTTAGTTCTAACTGTTTTAGCTATTTATACTTTGTCGTAACTTGGAAGTTTTTATTTTGTAAAGTGGGAAAAAACAATAGAATTCAATGTTCGACTTTCTACATTAGATCTGTGGAATTCTATTTTATTCAAAACAATATTTCTGCAATTCATAATTCGTGTATTATTCGCTTGTGTTCTATACTATAACTAAGGAATTCTTATTTCATTCAGTGAGCGGGTTTCTTGGTATCATGTTTTATGTTTAAAATCAGTTCAATTGAAGTAAATCGTTGTAAATGGAAAGTGATGCCCTGTATTGTTTGGTCTATAGTCTTCTTTGTTTGGTCGTCCATTTAATAGAATTTGTTGTCAGTTCTAACAGTTTCAGTCTATTAATTTATTTAGTGTTAAATACATAAGACCTTATATTTCATGAATAAAAATCTCCCAAATGATCATTAGTTGAGAAAAAAGGGTTACTTTTCCTTACATTTCTTTTCTGTAAACAAAACATTGATGGTAATTTAGAAATGTTGATATAATTAAAATATATCTCTGATTAAATTCATCATAAATATTAATAATTTATTGGAGATTTATTGAAATTACGAAACAATAAAAAAAATATTATTTCTATGCATATCGATATTTTATCAGACTACGGAATTTCATTTCAAATGTATCCTTTGATATTTCTAGATTTAATCTTCCAAGATCATCCGAGACATATAAAATGAAAAATTCTTCCCATTATATTTTACAATCTCTCAATTGTATACAATGAAATTCTTTCCCTCCTACTTTTGGAAGAAAAAAATGAAGAACCATTTTTCAAAGAAGTCGATTTAGAAGCGGGGGAATAGAATTTCGTGTATTTTAGTTCTCTTGTGATTCGTGATGGTCAATCGTTGCTGTTGCCTACAAAAGGAGAAAAATATTTTTAACCATTTCCTAAGAATGGCCATACTTCTATATTTCTAAACTTACACAATTTCCCTTCCAGATGTGGCATCAAGTACAAAATTCATATGACCTTCAACTGGAAGGAAATGTTCTACACTTATTTTCCCTTCCCAATTCGATATATTTCAATAGGAAATCTATCTAACCACAAACTACAGAATTGTATTTTTCTGAGTTCCTTTTTTTATGATTGTTTTAAGAGCGGATTTTGATTACAGTATTTCTGTAATAATTTATGGTTGTTTTATATCATATAACCCCAAGTCTGAAGAACGATTTATGAAAGTGTATGTCTTCTTATTTATTAAAATTGCAGATACTTTAACGATATTTACGTTATACCACACAGAAAATTAGAAGCAGACGATTTAAGTATGTGTTCAGAGACGTTGATTTTCAAACTAAATATAATTAGAAATTTATATTTGTTTAGTTTTAGAATTTTATTAAAAAAAACTCAAAAAATGTAAAATGGATGCTATAGCTTGTTTGTAATATTTTATTCTTTTTTTCTACTTCGCTCTCGTTTCTGACTGTCTACAATGTGAATTTCAATTAACAAATTTCAACCAAACCAACTTTTCAAAAACTCATTAGATATCATAGTTAAGTATCCAGTTAAAAAGACTGCAAAATGAAATTATTGAAAACGTCGGAAATAATGCTCTAAATAGTCTCAAATTTGAGCGTTTTTTTAGAGTAAAATTCCAAATGTAAATTTGAGGTTTAATAGAAAGGAGGAATAGTTGGCATCCTCCAGTCTTCTTAAAATGGAATCCTTTATTCAGTTGAGTGTTAATAGGTGTGTGCAACTTTAGCTGCATAAAACCGAGTATGGATTGGTTGTTTGTGCCTCCAGAAGAAAATACAATTTTCTATGATCATAATCTTCTACACTTTAGCAATGGATTTTCTGAGAATAAATTATTTTATTCTTTAAAATTACCTCACATCATCTTATGTTTTATCATTGATTCAGTTTTGAATGATGCATATACTATATTTCGAAGGATATAACATTTATTTAAAAAAAAGAACATTTGAATCATTCATGATTCAATGAGAATTACTAGAATGTAGAAGAAAATTAGAAAATGCTTTACCAATATCGCCGCTTAGCTGTCTATCCAAACTCATTCTTTTCTGTTCCAGAATAGTTGTATCAAATTTCTATTCCCAAACATCAGGCGAATGTCCTCTAAATGACTCCAATAAAAGCATTTTATTATTCTATCAACTGGTTTTAAGAGAGACAGCGAGAAAGTCGGGGCACTTAAATTTCAGCAATTTTCCTTAAGCCACTCAGGCTTAGTCTCCACGGCCTCCCAATTAAACTCAGAGAAGGAACAGAAACTTCCATTTTGTTTCTCATTAGCCACCATTGATGCAACTAAGCCTAATTAGGAGTTTGGAACGGTGTGGTGAAGACAAAAAAGCCCTCATTCTGAAAGGAGAGAAGCTATTTTCTTATGCCCTGCATCTTATTTTTTTTATATTAGAACACCAATTAGAATATTTTGGCTTGACATTCTTTAATGTAAAAGCTATTTTAGAGATATGATTTATTTAAAGGAAGAGGTTTGTGGATATAAGAATATCTTGTATAAAACGTTTTTTTTAAAAAATTGGATGAATTATAGAAATGTCAGAGAATCTGACTAAAATTATCTGAACTCGGATGATATTAGGAATGAAAAAGTTAATATAATAACTTAAGATTTATTTTGTGTTTTTATCAGGAATCTCACACTTTCATTAAATCAACTTTATTCGAAATTTTAATTCTGTTAGAAGCAAATAACACATCATAAAATATTAAATGTTATTCGATGAATAATAATATTTCAGTCGTCTATCTGAGTGAAAGTTCCCAGAACTAATTTTATTACAACAAAGCTTCAATCCAAGCTTTCATCCAGAAGCCCGTTTGAAACGTAATGGGGCTGCGGTGGCCTGGTGGGAAGATCTCGGTTGCGAAACCGGAGGGTTTCAAATTCGTGAACCGATTCCACCGAAGAATCGTCATGTAAGCGGGTCTGATGTACGTTAAATCAATCCGGACCAAACATCCTCCCGCTGGTGTAATGTGGAGAGAGGGTGCCAGCTCAGGTGTCGTCCGTCCTAACCGCGGTTCAAAATTAAGAAGTCCGTCCCTAAATAACCCTAGCGTTATTTTAAAACGGGACGTTAATATAACTAAACTAAATTTGAAACGTGATATTTGCATCAAATAATCGCTACTTAAAGCAAAATTTCAGTTTTTGATTCATTGTTCGCTATTTAAGTTTGAATTCAATTTTTTTCAAAGTGAATAGTTAATTTAATATTGGATACGAAATTAAAATTTAATTTAAATAGTGATTAACTGATATTTAAATTCTTAAAACAATCCACTTTTGTCGAATACACACAATAATGCAAAAATTCAAATATGTAGCGCATCTACAGGCTAAAATGCAAATCCTATTCTTATAAACATGAGAATAGTCGAATAAAAATTTTAATGATTCTTAAGAAAGAGAATTGAAGCACTCCAACATACTTAATAGCAAACGATGAGAAAAATCTAAGATCCCATGAGAAGAATTTGACTGCGCACATACAGAGTTTTCACTTCAAAAATCTTTTTTTTTCTCACTTGGCTCTTTTTTAAAACACGTCTTGTTCTCTCTTGAATTTCTATTTCTTTTTTCATCCAAAAATATGTTTTCAACTGGAATCGGGAGTTTCAGAAAAGTTTGTTCCACTGAAGAAATAAGATGAGGAAGGAAGAAAGAAAGAATCGGAATTATTGCTGTTGATTTGCGGAATGGAGTCCAGGATGGAAAAATGGGCACGATGGATGTTGTCGAGGAAAATTTATTTCATTCGTACTTCTGAATTTAAAATTCTGGAAAATAATATTAAATACTTTGTTTTGTGGATACGCCTTTGAAAAAAAGAATGAATGTTATAAAAATATAGAAAAAAAAGAAAGTTGATTCTTTATTAAATAATAAGCAGCGATGCAAAAATTTAAGCTAAAGATTTAATAATCTAGCTCAAACAAACAACAACTCAATCATAAAAAAATTGTTATATTTTGCAGACAAATATGTATATACCCAAGTACCTCTATATTTTTAAGGTATTTGTTTCCTTTTTTTTTCAGTGTTTTCGTTCATTTCACTTAAATCTTAACCATTTCAGTGTAATTAATAATTGTTAACAGTTTAATAATTATGCATATTGTTTTCTATTCTATTTTTAGTATTCAATGAATGGATTTTTTTTTCATTCGTTTATTTCTTTATGCAATGAGTTGCTTTTTAATATTATTAACAGCAGTTTCAATTTGTGTTATTGAATGATAATGCAATGTATAATTATACTTTCAAATATTTATTTTTGAAATTCTAGTTGAGAATAAATTATTGACCATTAATAATTTAATAGTTACGCTAACAAAGGGAGTTAAATTTTATAATGGTACCGAGGTAAATTTCATATAATTAAGTAAATTTTATATGATACGAGTTAATGGTATACCATTCAAAGGAAGCTGTATTTGTTTAATATGAAATACCTTATCAATCGAATTAACCACTATTTATAAAAAAAACTCTTTATAATTTCAAAAAAAAATATTTTAAGAGCTTTTTCTAAGGTGATATATACAGTTGCTTTTATTGTACTGTAAGTAGTTACAAAATTACTAACAATATTTATATAATGATTTGAGTGGAAGAATAGTTGAAAGTGGGAAAACAGATCTCGAGGCAAATTTTTTGGAATATAATGAATTTAAAATTAAACACAATTCTTTTCACTTCGATAATTTCTAGAAATATGAACATATAAAGATTATTTTTGTTCCATCTTAAAATTTAAAAACATATCGTTTAATAGAATATAAATTTAATTATGTGTATTTTTTTTTCTAATTTTCTCATTTTTTAAGCATACTTTGTGAATAAATTTCGTAAAATAGTTCCAATATTGCAACTAAAATTAAACATTTTCATTTTTCCTATAAATATTTATATACCTTCATTTTGAAAAAAATATTTTATTTATTTTCTGCCTAATTTACATAAGGAATAAGTTAAAGTTCAACGAGCATATAGAGGATATTTGACTCAAATAATGGTTTTAATTGACTCTGCCATGTCAGATAATTGGACTCCATTAGGAAATTTCCGCTGGATAATAAGCAAAAGAGGTAGTGAGAAGTTGATAGAGCTCAGAATCTTACTTGTAGACCGTATAAAAATAATTTAATACCCGTACTAACTAAATAAACTTTTTTTTCCGGTTTCATGCTCTGTTCGTATATCTATTTTAGTTCAAATACTAATATTTTGAATTCACTAGCGTTTTTAAAAAAAATGTAACACTTTAATAGGCTGATAAAGACGAAGTAAATGTTGATGCTAAATGTCAAAATTCTTTACTTAAAAGCCCACGTTGAATTATTTTTACTATTAAATAAATCTAAAACTATAAGTATTTTATTCGTGCTTTAGTAACATTCTAAATTTGAAATTGCCTTTGCATCATATTTGTTAGTGCAGTTATTTAAGCATTTGAGATATTTTAATTCGAAAAAATCATAATAAAAATGGCTTCTAAAATACAGACTAGAATAGTTTTATATGGACTAAAGATTATTTATATAAAAAGAAGTAATACGACTTTTTTTAATATTTTTTTTTCTATATTCAAAATAATATACTTAACATTTTAGGAAATGTTAAGTATATTATTTTGTAATTATTTGTTAAGTATTTATAGCAGTATTTATTTGTTAAGTATTTATAGCAGTATTTATTTGTTAAGTATTTATAGCAGTATTTATTTGTTAAGTATGTATAGCAATATTTATTTGTTAAGTATTTATAGCAGTATTGCTAAGTATTTAAAGCAGTATTCATTTGTATAGCAGTTTGGTTAAATATTTATAACAGTATTTATTTAAATATTTATAGCAGTATTTATTTGTTAAGTATTGATAGCAGTAAAAAAAGACTATTAAAATTGTGTCATC